>CM040245.1:74082849-74140195 GCA_022545495.1 Chrysanthemum lavandulifolium | reverse complement strand
GTTTTTATCGGTTTCATCCGTTTTAAACGTTTATCGGTTTTCTTACGTTTTTGTCCGTTTAAAAAAATTGAATAAAAATTTCAAAAGAAATTTGAATAAAAATATTTTTCAAAATATATATTTTTTTTAAAATATATCCATTTTTCAATATTTTTGAATTTTTTAAGATTTAAAAAAATATTTTTCGAAATTTTTTTTTTTGGAAAATATTTTTTGTCCGTTTAAAAAATATTTGAAAAATTTCGAAAATATTTTTTTCAAATTTTTTAAATCTTAAAAATTTCCGAAAATATTGAAAGAAAACGGACATATTTAAAAAATATATATATATTTTGAAAATATTTTTATTCAAATTTTTTGAAATTTTTTATTCAATTTTTTAAACGGATAAAACGTAAGAAACCGATAAAACGCGTCTAAAAACGGACACACCTTAAGAACAGCGGACAAAGCGAAAGAAAAGCGGACAAAACATAAGAAAAGCGGACAAAAATTAAGAAAACGTAAGAAAACCGATAAAAGCGTAAGAAAAATGGACAAAAACTATATAAAATGAAAGAAAGCACTAAAACGTAAAAAGGGCGAAAACGGATAAAAGCGGTTATGCGGAGGAGGACTAATTGGAAAACTATATTTTAAAAATAAGGACTAACGGTGCAAAATTTATTAACGAATGACTAGCATAGATGCAAAACACTTAACGGACTGCACTAACGAAGGACTAACAGCGCAAGACACTTAACGGACATTTTGGACGAGGACAAAATCCGTAAGATTTGTAAACCATGGGACTGAAGCGCACCGAGCAAAAAAGCACGGGGACATTTTCCAATTTTCAACAAACCACAAGGACCAATTATGTAATTTACTCTATAAACAATTTACAAAAACATGATGAATACCGTTTTATTGATAAACAACAGCGCGCTTAGTATTTGATGAATTTGTATCAAGGAATCATATTTTATGATTTTTCTTATCTTTTTTTCAAAACATATAGATAAAAAGTTTATAGAAGGCGTTCATGTAATGAAATAAAGTGTTTCAAGTTCGTAGATAAAAACTTTGAACAAAATTCACATTTTATAATAACAAGCTCGTAGTTTTGTTTTTATTTTTATGGGATTATGTATGCGAGGTAGTCCACTATTAAACTTTTTCTTTCGTCACCCATTTATATAAACTAACTTATAGGCCACCCAAATATGTGTTTGTTTTCGTTTATATCGATCTCATTCAATTTCTTGCCAAAAATTTGTACAATTTGAAAGACAAAGATAAGTTTAACATATCAAAACAATAAAATTAGAAACTCAAACGTAAAACATTAATTAATTTATCAAAAATCGCTTTTGTCTAAATGAAGTTGCACTTAGACAACGAGTAAAACTCATATTTTACATTTCAATTACTATGTGTGTTGTTTTAATATGTTACATTTAATTTTATTCTCGTTGTTTCAAAGATGTTTAGAAAAAATTTATCCGAAATTGATATAAACGAAAGCAAACACATAAATGGGTGGCCTATAAGTTAGTTTTGATAAATGAGTGACCTAAATGATAAAAATTTAATACTTTAGTGGCCTCCCAATATATAATCCCTGTTTTTATTTTTATGAATAGTTCATAATTATTGATGAACAAGTTTGGAGTTTGTGTATTGTTTTATCCATCAAACTTAGGATACACAAACATTTTGTTCTATCATTATTATTTTTTACCATGATTATTGAAAATATAACAAGTTTAACATTTTTATTATCTAAAAACATATAATAATAGATGATGAACAAGTGATGCTTTATAATCAATAAGTTCTCAGTTAGCGATGATTAAGTTCACATTTTTTGATGAACTATAAATTTGTCCATCATTCTTAATTTTCATTATCGAGATTGCCAGTTGACGATTACTTGATATGGCTCAACCCAGCAAAACAGAATCGTACACGGCCATAAAGATGTATTTCTAGCATGAAAAACGACATTGGCATGTTACTCAAAATTTCAGTCTCAGCTACAAACCTTCCCTCCTTATACTCTTTTCTAAGTAAGCTCACTAATTATCATTTCATAATCCAGCTTGTCACTAAACCGTAAAAGTAAATTTTAACTTATTTTGGAAATCTGTATAGCTGATACGTACTTCTGTACTATGGAGAGTCAAATTCTACAAACGATTTTCTCAATCAAGCTAGGCCATTTAAGAATGTTCATTCACAGCTACTCTTTTGTAAAGATAAATCAACTTTCACATATTAAACGGGTTGAGTGTTTCGTAGAAGTAGATACTTCGGCGAAGATTTTTCACACCTGGGTGTCTCCGCGTTTCATTTATACAAGTAAGTTTAAGCGTGTAATGTGGGTGAATTCATTTCGCCACTGTTTTATATGTATTCTTGCAAGGAAAGCCCCACGGTTGTTAAGTTATAAACTCATGGGCTCAAAGTGCCCCTAACTATTATACATAACTTTTTGGGTAGATATAACCAAACCCATATTGGTGAAAGATGAATCTCATTGGTATGATATAAACTTAATGAGCTACTTTTTAGATTGTTAGTTGTGGTTGAGTGTAGCCTCTTCAATGGGTCTACGTTCTTCTTCAACTATTTTTTTAATTATATTCCATAAATCTATAATCGCTAGCAATTAAACCGTTTCTAAAACCATAATCACAAACAAATTTTACTCTTACTTTTGGAAATGGAGAGTTTAACTTTACAACAATTTTCTAAATCAAGCTAGGCCATTTCGGAATGTTTAGTCAGACCTATTCTTCCATAAAGGATATATAAACCTATCACATTTGAAAAGGCCTTTCTCTTCGGTGTTGTTAATGTTCGAGTAGCCCTAGTTTTCCTTCGTGTGAGTTGTTGAGTTAAATTAGAAAAACATAATAATCCACAAACAAGCCAGAGATGCAGAAAGCACTATATATTACTCTAGCTATGTTTTTCCATTACATATGTGCTATTTAACAAGTTGCGAGTAATGAGTTTCCATCTTTCGTATAGATCTTCGATAATGAGCAACTGTTGACCTTTTGTTTTATTTGTTTTTTTTAGAACAACTAATTTTTAAAACTTACACCACCTATCTCATAAATTTTATCTCACATATCTCCAATGAGGCTTGAACCCACAACCTCTAGGTTGATGGGCCACTCACATACCGCTAGGCCAAGAGGCCTTTGGTAAATTCATTTTGTCTGGTATTGAGAATAGATATATTGGTTTCAAAAATTTATATGATTCTTAACTTTTAATTTTTAATAATGTATTAGTATTAATATTTTATTTTGACTGCAAATAAGCTCCAAACTTTTCTTCAACAAAGATTGAGATTTTATTTATACTAGACGAGTACCCGCGCCTAGCGGCAGCGGTTCCTAGCGGCAGATAATTAACATTATGCGATATTGTGGTAAGTGTTTCGTAGCATGCGATAATTCAACTGAAGCAAAAATTCTTAACATGTATCAAAGAACATATAAAAATATTTATTGAAACTGAAAATAAAACATTACATCAATTATGAGATAACTAACAATGCACGTTACTCGCCGTGTAAAATTTCTTAATACACGGCATATGAGGTGTTGAATCCTCTTTGACCGAACTCTTTGATTGGCTTCACTTTGTAGTTATCATCCATCAATGCATGGTATTTGACCCAATCAAAAAAACTTCAAACCTAAGAAACTTAACAAAAATATATACACCGGTTGTATAATGTATTTTGACCAAATTATTTTGACCAAATTATTTTGACCAAATTATTTAAGAAAACTTTGTATATCTTTGAAATTAATGCGCCGGAACAATCAATGATTAAAGCACCAATCAATCACCATCATTATAGCAATATTTGGAAACGGATTTGTATTTAACGTATTTAATGCGCAAAAACAAGAACAAAAAAATGAACCCCGTGACTATATAATAAATCGATACAATGCTTTGTGATTGTAAACATTCAAGTTATTCACAACAATATCTCTGCAATTTCAACTATAAATAAATGTCAAAACAATATTTTTAAAAATCATATGGTCATTGTACACATTTCAATATTTAATAACTGAAACCGCATATGATACACACACTATGAAGTAACATAACAATAAAAAAAAAATAAGTTGTAATATGATACCTTATAAAATAAAATATGTTGATAAAATTTTAGAAATTATTAGTGTTAAGATTAAATAAATTAAAAATATATATATATTTTTTGGGAAATTACATTAGTAAAAGTTGTCAAAATGTGTCATACATTTCTTTGAAATTTTAGGTGTGAATTGTTATGGTAGCTATTTCATTAAGGACATATTCTTTGAATTTTTATATAGAAATTTTAGTTTGAGAGAAATTTTAGAAATTTAACATTACTCACTTTTTAAGTTTCAAAAACATGGATACATACTTTGTATGCATAATAATAAAAAAAAGTTGTATTGACTTTCCAACATTGAATATGCCGAATCTGTTTTCATTTAATATAAGTTTGAATTTTTAATGGTAATTATATATACATATAGTTGAAGACGAGTACCCGTGCATGGCAACTGGATTTGACAGATCGTTTAGTGATAAAAAAAAGTGGTTATGGGTTATAAACAAAAAATAATAAAAGTTTTAAGATTTGGGTATTAAACATAATGTTTTGAAACCCGGGTCGACCTGGGTGGTTCAACTGGTTGAATCGTTTTGGTTGAAAAACGATCGATTTAACAGGTCAACCCGACAGGTTGGGTTGAACACGGTGAATTAAACCGGTCAACCCGTCGGGTTTGAAGCGTTCGGGTCAACTCGGTTTTTATGTGTATTAATAGTTTCCTTTTGAATATATGTTTTCAACATTTCTATTTTAGTTTCAACTTTTACTTTTTGTTTTTCCTTTGTATATAGTATCGCGGATACCTGACTGATTAACTGGAGAAATAGATCTCGATGAGGCTGATTTACGGCTTGTATCGGTTTCAACGGGTCCTCTTGGTTCATTCGGATTACTTTTATTGGTTAGTCGAGCCGGTGGCGAAACGGTTCCGGTTGAACCCGTTGGTCGATCCGGTTTCAAAACTATATGTACCATCAACTTGTTAGCTTGTATGAAACTTTGTGTGTTTTATTAATCTGTATAATGTGTATAATAACACGTACTTTTCATTTTAGGGTGTTTTAAAAATAACATTAATTAGTGTGTTTAATTACTTTATATTATGGATTTTGTTGTAGCTTGTTTAAATTGTATATTGTGATAATTTTATTGTACTTTTTAGTATGGGGTGTTTTAATTGTTTGTATTTAATTTGGTGAATATGCTTTTAGTTGGTTGTACAATATGAATAAATCAATGTATTTTTAAGTAATTGGGTGTTTTAATAAGAGTATTAATTACATTATACATTTCTCTCACCTTTGACTTTCAACTTTCAACTTTCAATTTTCACTTTCACCTTTGACCATTTTTCTATTTTATGTAGTAAAGATATGTAGTAACATAAGTTACTTTTGGAAGTCAAAAGAATTAATTTTCTATTTTATAAATACAAAAGGTGAAAAATCAATCTTTCATAGGCCCATTTTTTGGGGTGCAGAATCTATCTCTCCTAGTTTATGTGGAGCTTTAAGCCAATTAATTGTTGATGGAAAAATATGCCTAAAGAAGGTGTGGTGCGCACTTTGTTTAATATCTTCCAGATGAATGTTTTTTCTTTTCGTGCAGGTTGTTATTAAAATGTTGCAATGGTGCCATATTTCACCTCCCGGGTTAATCTTAGGCTGGACTGCCAGGACATGGTCTAAAAAACAAGGGATTTGGAGCCTGATGGGGAGTCAAAAAACATAGCAAGCATAGTGTTCAGATATATAAAAGTGCACGACAATACTGCTAGAAAACCCCAACGGCTGTTCGTTTACCTGGTTCCCATATAATCATCAGATTGCAAAGCTGTAAGGGAGGCGTCATCAACTCATGGGCCAAAAGTGCCGACAACTATGCTATCTCATTGGTGTAATGGTGTTGAGAGCAAAGTTAATCCCTCATTGGTTCCCATAAAATCAGAAGATTTTAAAGTTGTGAAGGAGGTGTTATCAACTTTCACATATTAAACGGTTTGAGTGTTTCGTAGAAGTAGATATTTAGGTGAAGATTTTTCACACCTGGGTGTCTCTGCGTTTTATTTAAACAAGTAAGTTTAAGTGTGTAAGGTGGGTGAATTCATTTCGTCGTTGTTTTATATGTATTGTTGCAAAGGAAAACCCCACAGTTGTTGAGTTATTACCATGTCTGGCGATAAGAGATTTCAAATTGGTGTAGGGAGTGTTATAAACTCATGGGCCCAAAGTGCCCCTAACTATTATACTTATAGTTTATTTGTTTTAGCCTTTTGGGTAGATAAACCAAACCCATATCGGTGGAAGATACATCTCATTGGTATCATATAAACTTAGTGAGCTACATTTTAAATTGTCTGTTGCGGTTGAGTGTAGCCTATTTAAATGAGGCTAAACTCCACTGGAACAACACTTTTTATATTCCATAAGTTTATAATCGCTAGCAAAACCATAATAACAAACAAATTTTACTCTTACTTTTGGAAATAGAGAGTTAACTTTACAACAATGTTCTAAATCAAGCTATGCCATTTCTACTATTTTTCCTTAAAGGATAAATAAACCTATCACATTTGAAAAGGCCTTTCTCTTCGGTGTTGTTAATGTTCGGGTAGCCTTAGTTTTCCTTCATGTGAGATATTGAGTTAAATTAGAAAAACATAATAATCCACAAACAAGACAGAGATGCAGAAAGCACCATATATTACTCGAGTTGTGTTTTTCCATTACGTATTTGCTATTTAACAGGTTCCGAGTAATGAGTCTCCATCTTTCGTATGGATCTTCGATAATGAGCCACTGTTGACCCTTCGTTTTTTTTGAACGGCTAATTTTTACAACTTACACTACCCATCTCACATATTTTATCTCACATGTCTCCAACGAGACTTGAACCCACAACCTCTAGCTTGATGGACCACTCACATACCGTTGGGCCAAGAAGCCTTTGGTAATTCATTTTGTCTGGTATTTCGTTGAAGCGTATATATGATGCCTCTAACCTCACCATTACACGCTTCCAACGGTTTATTCTATTCTTATGGATTCACGAATGTGCAAAAGCTCAATGGGTTATAATTAACATCACCATTACGCTTCTAGGGCTTATTCTACTCATATTCGACCACGTGTTTGATTGTCTTTTCATGCAGGTTGTTATTACAATGTATTACTTCTAGCAATGGTGTCATATTTCACCTCTCGGGTTTATCTTAGGCTGGACATGGGCTAATAAAAAGGGGTTTTGGAGCATGATGGGAAGTCAAACTACATAGCAAGCAGAGTGTTCAAATATACAAAAGTCCATGTCATTACTGCTAGAAAACCCCAACAGCTGTTGGTTTACCTGATTCCCATACAGTCAACAGATTGCAAAGCTGTAAGGGAGGTGTCATCTGAAAGCAAAGTTAATCCCACAAGGGCGAAAGATACATCTGAAAGCAAAAATATAAACTTCACTGACTACTCCATACATTGTATATTGGCTTCTATCTAAAGCCTAGCCCGCCCTCATGAGGCTTTCAAACTGAGTCGATATCCATGTTAGAGTGACATGGTTGCCAAAATAACGCAATTGACCGTGGAAGTAGTACAATTATTTTTTAAAGACATATATATACAGGATTAAGAAAATATGCAATCGATAAGTCAAAAAGGAAGGAGGTGACACGTAAGTTTGATGAACACAATAAAAAAATTGCCCAAAAGATTTGAAGTTTTCTCACAACAAATAGAAGACAAAATGATTGAAAATATCCGAAAAGAAATGTACTTCTATACTAGAGAGTTAAGTTCTACAAACGATTTTCTATTAAGATAAACAACTTTCACATTTTAAACAGGTTGAGTCTTTCATAGAATTAGATACTTCAGTGAAGATTTTTCACCTCTGGGTGTCCTTGTGTTTCGTTAAAACAAGTAAGTTTAAGTGTGTGATGTGTGTGAATTAATTTTGTCGCTGTTTTATATATGTATTGTTGCAAGGAAATCCCCACGGTCGTTATATTATTACTTAGTTTACTTGTTTTGGCCTTTTGGGTATATAACCAAACCCATATCGGTGGAAGATAAATCTCATTGGTATCTTATAAACTGAATGAGCTACTTCTTAGTTGTTTGTTGTGGTTGAATTTAGCCTCTTCAAATGAATGCTGAATTCTACCGGAACAAACCTTTTTATATTCCATAAGTTTATAACCGCTAGCAATTAAACCGTCTCTAAAACCATAATTACAAACAAATTTTAATCTTAATTTTGAAAATGGGATTTGATAGGGCCTTTCCCTTTAGAAAAACATAATAATCCACAAACAAGACCGATATGATGAAAGCACCATATGTTAATCAGCTATGTTCATTATGTATTAGCTATTTAACAAGTTACGAGTTTCCATCTTTCGTATGGATCTTCGACAATGAGCAAGCAACTGTTGACCCTTCGTTTTGTCTGGTATTTCGTAAAAGCGTGTATATGATGCTTGTGACCTAAATGGTAAAATCGCCATGACGCTTCCAACAGTTTATTCTATTTTTATGGATTCAGAAATGTGCAAAAGCTCAATGGGTTATAATTAACATCACCATTACGCTCCAAGGGTTTATTCTAATCATATTCGACCACGTGTTTGATTGCCTTTTCATGCAGGTTGTTATTACAATGTATTACTTCTAGCAATGGTGCCATATTTCACCTCCCGGGTTGATCTTACGCTTGGAGTTTAGCCTCTTCTAGCAATGGTGCTAGACAAAACGAAGGGTCAATAGTTGCTACCTCATTGTCGAAGATCCATACGAATGATGGAAACTCGTAACTTGTTAAATAGCTAATACGTAACGGAAAACATAGCTGATTAAAATATGGTGCTTTCAGCATATCGGTCTTGTTTGTGGATTATTATATTTTTCTAAAGGGAAGGCCTTCTCAAATGTGATAGGTTTGTATATCCTTTATGTAAGAGTACGACATTACTGCTAGAAAACCCCAACGGCTATTCGTTTACCTGGTTCCCATACAATCAGAAGATTGTAAAGCTGTAAAGGAGGTGATATACTGATATTTGTTAGTATTATGTATTTACATTAGGCCCATGTTTATGTATTTGTACCCAAGCCCATGTTATTGTAGGGTTTTGGGATCTATATGTATGTCCCGGTTTTGGGATCTTGAGGCAATGAAACACATACCATTCTACATGGTATCAGTAAACCATAAACGATCCTAAAACAAACCCTAATTCCGCTGCTTATTCATCCCCTTCCTATCCCTTCATCTACTGCTACTCACCTCCAATCTCCTTCTGATCCTCCCAATCTCCTTCTCACCTCCATTCGTCTACTACTACTCACCCCTATCATCAACACAACAAACCCTAATCTCCTTAATCCTCTACATCTCCCCTCACAATGACTATCACCGACCCTCCCAACCTCCCACCATACTTATTTCTGATAAATTAATGGCAATAACAAACCTTACCAACATCATTCTCGTGAAGCTTGATATGGATGAGATGAATTATTCATCTTGGGTATACTTTTTCACTCACTTTTGTCGCGGCAATCAACTGTTAGATCACATCAAAACACAAAATGCAATGGATGCATCCACAAGTACCACAACACCCCATGATGCCGAGTGGTTAAAGATCGACTCTATCCTTATCTCATGGATATTTGTTACGGTTTCTAAAACCCTCCAACAATGTTTGGTTGTTGAAAACCCTAAATTGGCTAAGGACGCATGGGATACTGATGAGTGTGTAAATACTCATCATTTTTGTTAATCTGAATCGCAAAACGTTTAAAATGCTCGAAATGCATCAAAATCGAAAATATTCCAAAATTGCATTTTATATGTTTCGATGCAAAATGTTCAAAATCGGATGAAAATGAGCTAAGTTTGCATAATTGGCGTTTCAGTCCCCCAAGTTTCAAAAGTTGTCAGAAATAGTCCCTGAGCACTTAATTTCAAAGAAAAATCACCAAAGGTCCTTTTAAAATCATAAGTTGTCAAAATTAGTCCTTTGGTGAAAAATATCAAAAGTTTTGAGAAATTACAAAATTGGTCCTTCAAGTTTAAAAATTGGCAAAAATGGCCCTTGAAAATTTGAAAATGTCAAGTTTGGTCCTTGTACTATTGGAGCTTGTCACTTTTAGTCCCTTGGAGCAACTTTGATAATATGTCAACATTGGTCCCTTGTTTTTCAGAATTTACACAAATGGTCCCTATGATTATTAATACAAGCCTTGGACCCTATCAAAACTACATTGTGACCCCCTGCCATTCCCCATTGTGACCCCCTGTCAATTACATTTTGGACCCTTCCCTTTTAATATCCCAGTCAAACCCATTTGACTCTCACCTTTTCCCTCCAAGTCACGAGATACCACCTCCTTCATCATCACCCTAGCACCGCTCGCAACTCCAACTTTTCCCCTCATCATCACCCTACTCCTACCCTCCACCTCACCCCAAGCCAAGAAACATTTAAAGCTTCTCTAACCTAGCGCTTCGACCTCCAAGCGGCAAATTACCATTTTGGCGCCAAAAATGCATTAAACGACCAAGATCAATTCTAGCTATCCAATGGTTCGGATTATTCTTTGGGAAGCACTCGAGTAGTGAGAGAAACAAGTTTGGGTATAAAAGCAAGAAGAAAGAGATAGAGTAGCACTTAGTTTTAATTCAAAATGTATGTCGTTTTTTAAATTTAAAGTCTTAAATAGATTCTTAGTGGTAATTTCCAGTTTATTTGTATCAAATTAAAGTATTTCAATGTATTGCAACTCTTTTTAAGTATCAATTCAAGTTTATGTTAAAGTTTCATATTATTGTGCCACTGTTGCAATTTTCAGTTTCCAACTCTTATGAACAAGCTCTTAATAACTTATTTTTAAGCTCAAACAAGCTCATATAAGCTTGTTATAGCTTTTTATAAGCTACATTTAAGTTTCATGCCATTTTGGTTTTTGGTCAATGAAAGTCAACTGAGGAAGCAAATGGGTATGAAATGGTAAATGGATGATGCGATCTTTGGAATTAGGTTGGTTCGAGCTATTGGGTTGATCTTTATAGGATAGAGGTTCATTGTGTTCTGTTTCAAGCCATTGTGGCTAAGGACCCTTTTGTAAGTGATTTTCTAAGTTTCACTGCATAACTTTTATTTGTAGTTATAAACAGTTTTAATCTGTTAATTAAGTTTTATTTAGGTTATCTAAGGTCAGTTTGATCAAATATTTAAGCTAGTTTAGCAGTTTGGTTAATGTTAATTGCAAATCAGTCACAGTAAAGGGTGTTTGGATCTGTTGGTCTACCTGTATTTAAGGCTTGTTCAGTTGTTGACACTTGTTGATTTAGGTTGGTTTAGCCATTTACATTCATATCTGTCTTAATTTTGCTCTGCAAAAGCTAAAAGTCAACATATCAATAATCTGTCTTAATCGACTTATTCACAGTGATTTTGAGAATCAAACACTTGTTTTGTGTTTAAAATTCATAGACATAGCTTTCAAAAGTAGTTCCATTTCATCATAATACTTCATAATCAGTCCTTAAATTGAGCTCAAATCTCACCAAAGTCAAATAATCAAAGCGCTTTCAAAGTCAAAATTGAAAATGTCATTTTGAGGCCAACTCGAGAGGATTTTCATTGACTCATTTACGAGCCAAATCAAGTGAAACTTGGTGTTCATAAACTTCATTTGGTCTATTTACTTATCACCATTTTTGTAGATTTTGTCAATTTTTATAAGCCTTAAAATGGTTTGTCAATTTGGTCTCGGTGCCACAGACCCGACTCGCCTAATCGAGTTCCTGCAGGTGTGTTGCGATTTTGTGCAGCTTGTCACAGAGCTCAAATCGACTCATCATGGTCTAGTTTTTGGTTTATAAGTAGCCACCGTGTCTTGTTTAGGTTCCAATTTTTAGTTTTGAGTTTAACTTATTTGGGTGGCTTGTGTTTAAGCTCCAAAGTAGGCCCTGAGACTTGTTTTAGCTCATAAGCTCATAACCTCAAATCAGTGCAACTTGTGTTTTAGAGGTTTGAGACAGTTGTAACTTGTTGTATTTTAGTAGTTTTAGCATTTATAGCCTCCATTATCGGTTGGTGGCTTTTGGTACTCATTTGCTTATTATAAGTGCTTATTTATAAGCACTTGTGATTGCTGATTGCTTAATCCACACACAACCCTCTGCTTTTTATATTTTTCTCAGCTTTAGAATATTATTTTAGGCTTATCTTGAATTTTTCAGATTTTTCTAGGTCGGGTTTGGTATTTTTCTTGATTTAAAAAGCGGTTTTAGGCCTTTTAATTAGCATTTAATACAATTAATTCGTAAAAGTTTCAAAAAATAATTTTCAATTTTCTTAAGTTAAGATAAATATAAAAGTCAAAAAATATTTTTCCAGATTTTTCTTAATTAAATTTGTATTTTAAGTAATTTAAGTAGTTTTAAATAGTTTTTAATTCTTAGAAAATACAAAATAATCGAAAAATACAAAATTAGTTTTGAAAATTCTCTTTGTTATTTTAGATTTTCCAAGTCAAAATTTCATTTTTCTAGCTTTATTTTATATTTTCTTGTATTTTAGGCTATTATTAAATAGTTAAAATAGTTTTTAATTAATAATAATTAGATAGATAGTTATAAAAATAATTTTCTTTTTCTAAAATTTTCTTTTATCATTAGGTTTGTAAAAATGTCATTTCATATTTTAGGATTTATATTGCTTGATTTCACATTTTCTTTTGTACGTAACGTAGTTTTTAATTCAAGTTTTATAAAAGAAAAATCAAAAACATCATTTTGCAAATAGTGATAGCGTTTATTTAATATTTTTTTTATCTTTTTAATTCTCTTTAATTTGCATTTAAGCCTTTGTAATTTATAGACTTTATCTCTAGTTATAATAATTCAAACTCTTATCCGTTCAAATCTCTCGATCACTATTCGTTTGGTGATTCATCGCATAGCTCGCTGGGACATAACGACCCGGGGAAACACTATACTCTCGATCTTCATTGCATTCGTTCCGGACTGTTTTAAGTTTGTTACGGTTGGTCATTCACAGTGGTTGCTTCGCGTGATAAAACTTGACCGTCTGGGAGCGAATCAAATTTTGGCGCCGCTGCGGGAGTTGTGCTAATTATCTTCCGCTTAGCAGATTAGTGATTTGGATATTCACTCATTGTTCATACCATCTATATATGTTTATATTTTCTTTTAAAAAATTAAAAACCCAAAAGATTTTTCATTCTTTGTTTTTGCATCATGTTTTTCAAAAGATAAAAATATTCCTCTTTATCCTCTTACCCTTTTGATTCTTTATCCCTTTACCCTCTATCCATTTGATTCTAACTTCTTCTATTCTCATGGAATCTAAACGACTGACAATTCAGGGACGAAGTTGAAAAACTTCAAACTTTATCACAAATGTCAAGAATTCGTGTTGTTCGTGATGATCCATTAATTCTGCGTAGGAAATGGAAGGAGAAACCGGGGTGACAAAGGACCGGTACTTCCTCTAATAATGGAGGTGTTAATCGTCCAACCTACGGTTATCCAAAGATCTAACCCTCAATTGCTCCTGGCCGTCTAAAATTGATCCTAAACTTTCACGATTTACGGTTAAAGCAAACATGCGAAATTTAGACCGGTGACTAGCAAGAATGACTTGCCTAATCTTCACGTTTCAAGAACCGAACCCGAGATCATAACGAGTGGTGGAAATTGCTAGCTCTCGAGCACACCACTTGTCCCACCTCCGGATTTTTCAAAATGTTCTTGAGACTTGATAGTCATTCGGATCACCATGTTGGTTTTGTTGATTCTTTGAATAAACTAATTCCTTCTCATTACTCTCAAATGAAATCATTTATTCCTTGTGTCGGTTGTGGTGAGCCTCTTTTGGTTCACCACGCCGTTCAGTGTACGTGTGTACAATGTGGTAATGATATTCATAGCACGGAGTTGTTTGTTTTGTGGTTCGAAATTCATTTGATTATGATCTAATCCGAACTCATTTAACGACCCTCAAACTTTTCCAATTACCCACCACAACCGACTTATCTTCATATAATCAACATAATCTTTGTGAATTTTGTGGAGGTCCTCACCAAGGATTTGAGTGTCAATCCGAAACACGTTTGTCATGAGCAGTTTTCGGTAATGCTCGGAACTTTGGTTATGACCAAAATCCATATGATTCACAGTCCGGATGATAGTGTGTAAATACTCATCATTTTTGTACCATTTAAAGCTGCAAATTCATCGAAACACTCGAAACACATCAAAATGATCAAAATATCACAAATCGGTGTTTTATGTGTTTTAAATGCAAAATATCAAAATCAGATGAAAACATATCAAATTTGCAAAATTGCGGTTTTGGTCCCCAAGTTTCAAAAGTTGTCAAAAAGCAGTCCACGAGATCATAATTTCAAAGTAAAATCACCAAAGGTCCTTTTAAATCATAACTTGTCAAATTTAGTCCTTTGGTGAAAAATATCAAAAGTTTGAGAAAATTACAAAAATGGTCCTCCAAGTTTGGAAATTGGCAGAATTAGTCCCTGGAAAATGTGAAAATGGCAAAATTGGTCCTTGCACTTTTGATGATTGTCACTTTTAGTCCTTGGATTAATTTTTCTGAATTGGCAGGAAAGGTCCCTTAAGTTTCAGAATGTACACAATTGGTCCTTGTAAATTATTAAAGCCTTAAACCTAAATTTGGACCCTTGTACCCATTGTGACCCTGTCACTTTACCATTTTGGACCCCCTTTGATTATTAACCTGCCTGGTCAAATGGTTTGACTAAACCTGTTGGCGCCAAACACCATTCTCTTCCACTTGATCCTGCTTCACCTCTGCAACACTCTTTCTCCAATCCCCCTCCTCACCTTATCCCTTCTCTTGTCCCCCCCACCAACACCAAACTCCAAGAATCATTAACTTCTCCCCTCTCCTCACACTCAACCACACAACAGGTTAAAAACATTTTTTCCCGCCAAAAACAAGGAAGGGCCAAGATTACTCAAAAGTGATCCAAGGGTCGAATTTATGGTGGGATATGTCCGAGATGTATGTGAGAGACTCCTGGAAGTATAAAAGGAAGCATGAGGAAACAAGATGAGGGTAGTTAGTTTTATAAAATCTCACTTATATCGTTTTTTTATTGTCTTAGTTTTAATCAAAATAATGTAATTTCAGTTTCATTGTATCTCTTTAAGTTTATAAACTTTTGCAAGTTACTTTTGAGCATTAACTTAAGCTTTTATATAAATTCCAATTTTCAAAGTTCACTGTTGATATTTGAAATTTTGAGTTTTATTTACAAGTTTCTTATAAGCTTCCGCTAGAATCAAATAAGCTCCCTTAAGCTTATTTTAGCTTTTGGAATGCTTGCAATCAAGCTTTTAAGTAGTTTTGTTGTATGGTCAACAAAAGTCAAAGCAGAGCTCAATAGCAGTTTGGACAGGTGTGATTGATGCAGAGGTGATATTGGGTTGAATTAGCATAGGTCAGGTTGGTTTTGTGTTTGGTTTTGGGCCTGCACCAGCTGGGCTACTGTGAGTCTTTCATTTCTTCATGTCATATTTTTTAGCTCAAATCTGTATGTGATTAGTCTCAAGCAGTTAGTGTTAGTTAAAAGCTCTAATCACTCCAGTTAGACTCACCTTGCCTAGCTACAGTTAGATTGGGAAGAGAATCTAATTAGTTAAGTTCATTGCAGTTCTAGTTTGCACATTAGACTTATAAACCAGTGTTTGGAATAAGGTGTTATTGGAAGCTTTCAAGCTTCTCTGTGGTTAGATGTATTATGGGTAGTCTCCTTTAGCTCTATAGAACTGAGATCATTGTTTTCCTTGCCTCTCAGAACCACTTAAGTCAACATTGCATTCAAGCTCATGGTGTGCTCAAATGTATCTGATTCAGTGGCTATGATCTTGCAAATAGGTTTAGAAATATTCAATATAGCCTGCATTAGTCTTATTTTACCAGTAAACATCAACATTTGTCCACAAATTAGTTGCAAATCTCAAATTAGTCAAAGTTGCAATACTGTCAAAAAAGTCAAAATGGTGCAAGACTCAGTTTTGGTCTAACTAAGGTGATTTTTATAGAGCTCATTTCTAAGTCAAATTCAGTGGAACTTGTTGTTTTAAAAAGCTCATCTGGTCTACTTTCTTATTAGTAATTTTGTAGATTTTTATAATTTTTTTTTAAGCTGCAAATTAGCTTATGGATTTGGTCTCAATTGCAAGTGCCACAATGCCTTGGCATCTAGATCTTAATGACAACTTGTAGACTTCCTCACAAGCTCATAAGAGCTTGTGAGAAGTGATTTTGGTTTATAAATAGGCGGCCGGTATACTTTAGGTTACTTTTTCTGTTTTCCTGTTTCCAGCTTATTATAGTGCTTATTTCTTGGCTTGAAGTTGGTCCAGATTACATTTTAGCTTAAAGCTCTTATAATCAAATCTCTGCTAGCTTGTGATTTAGGTGATTAGGACTTGTTGAAACTAGTTTCATTTTGGTTCCTTTAGCATATTAGAGCTTCTCCTTTGGTTTGGTAGCTTTTGGTGAGCTTTTGGCTTATCAGTGTTTATTCCATTAAGCATTCACACATCGCCTTCAAAATCCTCCAAACAAGCTCCTGTTTTCCATTTTCATAGCTTCCTAATATTATTTTAAGCATTTCCTGAATTTTCAGATTTTTCCTAGCTTGTTTGGTATTTTTACGCATTTTATCTAGCTTTTAAGCATTTTAAATAGTATTTAATACAAAAATTAAGAAAAGCTTCAAAAATAATTTTTCAATTTTAATAAGTTAAGATAAATATAAAAACCCAAAAAGTATTTTTCCATATTTTTCTTAGTTAAATTTGTATTTTTAAATAATTTAAGTAGTTTTTAATAGTTTAAAATTCATAAAAAATAGAAAAATAATCAGAAAAATACAAAAATAGTTTTGAAAATTCTAGTTTGATATTTTAGATTTTTCCATTTCATAATTTTATTTTTCTAGCTTTATTTCCTAATTTCTTGCATTTTAGGTAATTATTTAATAGTTAAAAATAGTTTTTAATTAATAATAATTAATTAAATAGTCATAAAAATAATTTTCTTTTTCTATAAATTTTCTTATATCATTAGGATTGTAAAAATGTATTTTTCATATTTTTAGGATTTATATTGTATAAGTTTCACGTTTTTATTTGTACGTTTACGTAATTTTGTTTTAAAACGTAAGTTTTAGGTTTTAAACGTTCATCATTTTAAATATAGTGATAGCGTTTATTTAATATTTTAATCTTTTAATTTCCTTTAATTTTCATTTTAGCCCTTGTAGTTTATGTCCTTTTTCCGTAGCTATAATAATTCCAAATCTCTTCCGTTCAAATCACCCGATCACTATATCGTCGATAATCCATTGCACACTCATTTGGGACATAACGACCGAAACATTGTACTCTCTGGACTTCATTGCATTAGTGTTTGAGCGGTTTTAGTCTTTTAGACTTGACTATTCAAGACCGATCACCGTGACTCAGCAGTTTTTTGTTGTGAGTACTGTGGAGGTCCCATTTCAACTCTGATTGTCAAATAGGAATCCATTTCCTTGTAACAATTATGACTCTTACAGGTTTGACAATTTCCAACCTCCACAAGACCATACGGTTCAAACTCCACAGCCGTTATCTCGAAATCTCCCAAAATTTTGAAACCGCAATGAAAACACTGATGATATGATTAGTAACTTTAAGAATCAAGTGAGTGGTGAAAATACCATGGGAGAATTGCTAGCCAAGAACGAGAGGCTCGTAAATCTAGGGAAGAATTATTAGTCCTAGAGCATGCGGCTCTAAGGCGTTCCCAATTTCTTAAAGCAATATGTATGATGATGAGGAGAGTATTTCTTTTAAGAATATTATTTTCAACTCCTCGATCGGTTGATATCCCAGTTGAGATTCCATCTCAAACAACTACTATCACACCGAAGCTCCCACTCACTCTCCGAACATGGGGACGAGCATCTTGACACTGTTCACGAAAAGGAATCGGATTAATTCATAAAGTCTAGTGTTGAGAACCTTGTCCCAATCCCGAGAGAGTCACAGGAACTTCGATCATATGTGTGATTCTCTTTCCCTCTCGAGTGTTCAAAGATCATTTTGAAACTTTCTCCAATTATAGCGACGATTGTGCTTCCTATAGAAACATCGATTATGTTGAGGCATCACTCCCACAGTCTGACCCTCTTCTTGAGGAGTTCTCCGGTGAACTCACTCACATCAGTCCACTTTTATCGGAAAGTGATGATGATTCCTTTGATTTCGAAGCCGACCTAGGAGAGATTGAAAGTATCCCCTATAATGATCGTTCACTCACTTCTCACCCTAACAGTCCAATAGAGAATGTTGATCACTTTGTTCCTGAAGAATTTAAAACAACTCTCACTAATCCTCTATTTGAATTCGACTCTGAATTCACTTTAATTTCTGAGAATCCACTTTTTGATACTCAGACTGAGGATAGTGATGAGCCCACAATGGAACAAGAGTTCACAATTTCACTTCATGTGAATGATTCTTTTCATGAAGAGTTCTCCGGTGAACTCTCTCATGACATATCTCCTCCGGAACATGATCATTTCTATTTTGATCTTGAGGATGATATTAGCTCGGAGGAAGGTGTACTCTATCATACGAGTTTGCTTATTAATGATACTACCCTCACCCTTCCTCCCGATATGTCTACATTTGAGGATGAAGAATGGATCCTGATTGTTATCAAAATCTTTCTTCCTTTCCTCAAATATTCTGTCACTTCTCCTGTTCTTCACTCCTTCGGAAATGAAGACATTATCTTTGATCCCGGCATTTCCATATATCATTTTTGAGCCAGGTCTGTCTATGTATATCTCATCGGTGTGGAACTTTCACGTGCTTCAAATGTTTGTCCAAACATCTTGAATGAAAGTCCGATGGAGATTGTTTCTTCCACTTTGCTTCCCATGAACCAATTAATTGGGTCGAGTCAAGCTAGCGACTCGGTAATCAAAAAATGAGTTAAACATGGTTTTCACCGTGTGTCCCACCCTAGTGCGGGGAGTTTCCCATTGTTGATATAAGTTTTCTAAAAAAAAAAAAAAAAAAAAAAAAAATCTTTTAAATAATTGCCGTAGTATTTCCCTTTACGTTCTTTGTTTCGGCATAACCGCAGGTACTTTGAATATTGAGGGCAATATTCATTTCTAGTGGGGAAATTCTCACGAATTTTATCATGTAATTATACCGCCTAATTCCCCGTTTTGGCCAATTTTTTTTTTTGAGTAAGTTTTTGACTTACTCATTTGGTTATCGATCCGCCATGTCTAATAAACAAAAGGATTGGCTAATCCAGAGCAAACGGATCTTGGTAAAGATATCTCAATCCGTTGACGGCTTGCAATTTACCCAAAATTGTATGGTATTCAATTCACCATATCTTTAATTAGTAAAGAGTTGGCTAGCCCGCAAGTTTATGGCTTGTGGTAAAGGCGATGGAAAAACCATAATTGGTAATCGACTCACCAAAGATAATATTGATAATTTATCTAAGAGTTGGCTAGTCCGAAGCAAGCGGCTTATGGTAAAGACAAATCAATCCGTTGGAAGTTCGGTGGTTTGCTCAAAATCACATGGTTATCGATGTACCATAGTTCTTACTTGAATGAAACATTTGGCTACTCCGTAAGTAATGGCTTTTGGTAAAGAGATTCAAATCTATTAAGTTTTCTCAAAAGATTGCTAGGGACTAGCAATAGTTTAGTGTGGGATTGATGAGTGTGTAAATACTCATCATTTTGAATTAATCTGAGCTGCAAAACGTTTAAAAATGCTCGAAATGCATCAAAATCTGAAAATATTCCAAAATTTCATTTTATATGTTTCGGATGCAAAATGTTCAAAATCGATGAAAAATGAGCTAAGTTTGCATAATTGGCGTTTGATCCCCCAGTTTCAAAAGTTGTCGAAATAGTCCACGAGCACTTAATTTCAAAGAAAAATCACCAAAGGTCCTTTTAAAATCATAAGTTGTCAAAATTAGTCCTTTGGTGAAAAATATCAAAAGTTTTGAGAAATTACAAAATTGGTCCTTCAAGTTTAAAATTGGCAAAATGGCCCTTGAAAATTTGAAAATGTCAAGTTTGGTCCTTGTACTATTGGAGCTTGTCACTTTTAGTCCCTTGGAGCAACTTTGATAATATGTCAACATTGGTCCCTTGTTTTTCAGAATTTACACAAATGGTCCCTATGATTATTAATACAAGCCTTGGACCCTATCAAAACTACATTGTGACCCCCTGCCATTCCCCATTGTGACCCCCTATCAATTACATTTTGGACCCTTCCCTTTTAATATCCCAGTCAAACCCATTTGACTTCTCACCTTTTCCTCCAAGTCACGAGATACCACTCCTTCATCATCACCCCACGCTCTGCAACTCCAACTTTTTCCCTCATCATCACCCTACTCCTACCTCCACCTCACCCCAAGCCAAGAAACATTTAAAGCTTCTCTAACCTAACACTCAACCTCCAACTGGCAAATTACCATTTTGGCGCCAAAAATGCATTAAACGGCCAAGATCAATTCTAGCTATCCAATGGTTCAGATTATTGCTGGGAAGCACTCAGAGTAGTGAGAGAAACAAGTTTGGGTATAAAAGAAGCAAGAAGAAAGAGAGATAGAGTAGCACTTAGTTTTAATTCAAAATGTATGTCGTTTTTTAAATTTAAAAGTCTTAAATAGATTCTTAGTGGTAATTTCCAGTTTATTTGTATCAAATTAAAGTATTTCAATGTATTGCAACTCTTTTTAAGTATCAATTCAAGTTTATGTTAAAGTTTCATATTATTGTGCCACTGTTGCAATTTTCAGTTTCCAACTCTTATGAACAAGCTCTTAATAACTTATTTTTAAGCTCAAACAAGCTCATATAAGCTTGTTATAGCTTTTTATAAGCTACATTTAAGTTTCATGCCATTTTGGTTTTTGGTCAATGAAAGTCAACTGAGGAAGCAAATGGGTATGAAATGGTAAATGGATGATGCAGTGCTGGAATTGGGTTGGTTCAGAGCTATTGGGTTGATCTTTATAGGATAGAGGTTCATTGTGTTCTGTTTCAAGCCATTGTGGCTAAGGACCCTTTTGTAAGTGATTTTCTAAGTTTCTTTGCATAACTTTTATTTGTAGTTATAAATGGTTTTAATCATTAATTAAGTTTTATTTAGGTTATCTAAGGTCAGTTTGATCAAATATTTAAGCTAGTTTAGCAGTTTGGTTAATGTTAATTACAAATCAGTAAAATAAAGGTGTGTTTGGATCTGTTGGTCTACCTGTATTTAAGGCTTGTTCAGTTGTTGACACTTGTTGATTTAGGTTGGTTTAGCCATTTACATTCATATCTGTCTTAATTTTGCTCTGCAAAAGCTAAAAGTCAACATATCAATAATCTGTCTTAATCAGCTTAGCTGTTGTGATTTTTGAGAATCAAACACTTGTTTTGTGTTTAAAATTCATAGACATAGCTTTCAGTAGTTCCATTTCATCATAATACTTCATAATCAGTCCTTAAATTGAGCTCAAATCTCACCAAAGTCAAATAATCAAAACTGCTTTCAAAAGTCAAAATTGAAAATGTCATTTTGAGGCCAACTGAGAGGATTTTTCATTGACTCATTTCTGAGCCAAATCAAGTGAAACTTGGTGTTCATAAACTTCAGCTGGTCTATTTACTTATCACCATTTTTGTAGATTTTTGTCAATTTTTTATAAGCCTTAAAATGGTTTGTCAATTTGGTCTCAATGCTTGCTCACATGACCGACTCATTAACACCGAGTCTTGCAGTGTTGTGTTGATTTTATGCAGGAGCTTGTCACAGAGCTCAAATCAGCTCATCATGGTCTAGTTTTTGGTTTATAAGTAGCCAGCCAGGTCTTGTTTAGGTTCCAATTTTTAGTTTTGAGTTTAACTTATTTGGGTGGCTTGTGTTTAAGCTCCAAAGTAGGCCCCTAGACTTGTTTTTAGCTCATAAGCTCATAACCTCAAATTTGTGCAACTTGTGTTTTAGAGGTTTGAGACAGTTGTAACTTGTTGTATTTTAGTAGTTTTAGCATTTTATAGCCTCTGTTATCAGTTGGTGGCTTTTGGTACTCATTTGCTTATTATAAGTGCTTATTTATAAGCACTTGTGATTGCAGTTGCTTAATCCCACACACAACCCTCTGTTTTTATATTTTTCTCAGCTTTAGAATATTATTTTAGGCTTATCTTGAATTTTTCAGATTTTCTAGGTCAGTTTGGTATTTTTCTTGATTTAAAAGCAGTTTTAGGCCTTTTTAATTAGCATTTAATACAATTAATTGGAAAAGTTTCAAAAAAAATTTTCAATTTTCTTAAGTTAAGATAAATATAAAAAGTCAAAAAAAATATTTTTCCAGATTTTTCTTAATTAAATTTGTATTTTTAAGTAATTTAAGTAGTTTTAAATAGTTTTTAATTCTTAGAAAATACAAAAATAATCAGAAAAATACAAAATTAGTTTTGAAAATTCTCTTTTGTTATTTTAGATTTTTCCAAGTCAAAATTTCATTTTTCTAGCTTTATTTTATATTTTCTTGTATTTTAGGCTATTATTAAATAGTTAAAAATAGTTTTTAATTAATAATAATTAGATAGATAGTTATAAAAATAATTTTATTTTTCTAAAAATTTTCTTTTATCATTAGGTTTGTAAAAATGTCATTTTCATATTTTTAGGATTTATATTGCTTCAGTTTCACATTTTCTTTTGTACGTAACGTAGTTTTTAATTCAAATTTTATAAAAGAAAAATCAAAAACATCATTTTGCAAATAGTGATAGCGTTTATTTAATATTTTTTTTATCTTTTTAATTCTCTTTAATTTGCATTTATAATTTATAGACTTTATATCGTAGTTATAATAATTCAAACTCTTATCCGTTCAAATCTCTCGATCACTATTCGTTTGGTGATTCATCGATAGCTCATTGGGACATAACGACCGGAAACACTATACTCTCACGATCTTCATTGCATTCGTTTAGGTTGTTTTAAGTTTGTTACGGTTGGCCATTCACAAGTGGTCGGTTGCGTGATAAAACTTGACCGTCTGGGAGCGAATCAGATACCCTAGCCAGCATCTTTTCTGATAACAAATGAACCCGTTCAATTGCCTTGAAAGCGGAGTTACGCTCCTTGAAGCTTGGTGAAATGGGGATCGATTCCTACTTTCGAAAGATTGAGTCCATTGCTACGGTTTTAAATAGCCTTGGCTCGACATTGGACAATGATGATATCGTTACCTTCGCCCTAGAAGGCTTGCCCGCAAGGTATGACAATGTGGCCACCATTATTGCCCATCGGGATCCTTTTCCCGATCTTAAAACGGTTCGATCCATGCTTACCACGGAGGAAATGCGTCAAAAGGCTCGCACACAAGACCCTTTGTCCGACTCTTCATCCTCATCTCTATGGCGTTAGTGGCAAACACCGGGTCTAATAATCGTCGCCCTTTCACCTCTACGGATAAGGTACACAAACCTTGCAACAACTTTCTCAAGGGATATTGTCGTTTTGGAGCCTCATGTTGTTTCTTGCACAATGGTGTGCATGGTAGCACTCAACAGCCTACATCCAATAATATTACTAATACTGACATGCAAAACCTTCAAGCTCTTTTGGCTAAACTTGGCTGTGGTACACCTTACGCTGGTCCCCCATCCACTAGCTCACCAAACCCCCGACCGCATGTGTACTACACAAGCCCACACGGCTTTTGTCACAAATGCCTATGGACCCCCTGTCCAGACGGTTCAACATCAGCAACAGGTCACGCAGCAGTTGAACCTCGGTCTGCCCTACCAGTTCAAGCGATTCCGACCCGATCGCGCCACCGATCCAACATCGAAGCGGTTCACGAACGGGTTCGTGATTAATCGAACCTCTTGACTTAAACGGGTGACCATCCACATCCAAGATTTCACGACCCAGGGTTCACCAGTCCACTTACCAGCCTCGGTTCAAAATCAAACGGGTATTCTTGGACCCGCACCCGGCGTGACAGGCCATTTTACTTCGGGGGGAACTTTAGGGGCGGTTTCGGGCCAAGAGACGATTCTACCACATGCTTTTGCCACCCCCACACTTCGTGAACCCGCTCCTGGAAACTGGAATATGGATACAGGTGCGTCTTCTCGCCTAAATGACTCGGTCAATAATCTTAGTGATGTATTTAATTCGAGTGTTTATTCATCTGTTCCAGTTGGCGACGGGCACACTATTCCCGTCACCAACTCTGGCCATAGCATTATACCGACCCCCTTTCGACCTCTTCACTTAAATAATGTCCTTATCACCCCTCACATTGTTAAAAACCTAATTTATGTACGTCAGTTTGTATGTGAAAATTATTGCACTCTTGACTTTGATCCCTTTGGTTTTTCTGTTAAGGACTTTCACACCGTCAGTCTTTGCTCATTGTGATAGCTTTTCGCAACCTCTACCACCGTCACCAAGCCTTCTCCCATTCCACAAGTCTATCTCACAAGTCAGTATACGTGGCACCAACGTCTTGGTCACCCAGGAAGTGAAGTGTTACCTCGTGTTATTTCTAATAATTCAATTTCATGTAATAAAGAGAAATCTCTCCTGCTTTGTCATGCTTGTCAACTTGGCAAACACGTGAAACTTCCATTTGATAATTCATCTACTTTAGTTGAAAGTTGTTTTGATATTGGTCACTAGGACTTATGGACTTCTCCAATCCCGAGTCTGTCTGGTTTCAAATATTATGTTATTTTTCTGGATCACTGTTCTCAGTTTGTATGGGTTTATCCGTTGGTTAACAAATCTGATGCTTTGATCAAATTTACTTTATTTCGCACCTTTGTCAAAACTCAATTTAACAAAGAAATCAAATCTTTTCAGTGTGACCATGGTGGTGAATTTGACAACCATACCTTTCATAAACTATTTAACGACAATGGGATTCGTTTTCGTTTCTCATGTCCCCGCACCTCACAACAAAATGGCAAATCTGAACACATGATCCGCACAATTAACAACCTTATCCGCACCTTACTTTTTCAAGCCCATTTACCCCCCAATTACTGGGTTGAAGCCCTCAACATGGCCGTTTACCTTTCAAATATTCTACCATCCCGGGCTATTGATAATGACGTTCCCCTTACACGTATGTTTGGCACCTCACCTGACTACCGTATCTTACGTATCTTTGGATGTCTTTGTTATCCTCATGTCGATACCAACCACAAACTCGGTCCTCGAGCCACACCCTCCATATTTTTGGGACATGCCACCAATCACCGTGGATATCGCTGCTTAGACCTAAACACAAACAAAATCATTATATCCCGCCATGTCACCTTTGATGAGACCGTTTTTCCCTTTGGTTCCACCACACCTACTGTGCAACCATCCTACGACTTCTTAGATGACTCGCCTAACATCATTTCCAACATCATTAAACTCACCCCAACTCCCCCAACACAACCAACATCGCCAACACCTACACCAACAAATTCACCTCCCTCACCCATTTCTTCTACTATAGACCCTCCATCTTCTCCTGCTATGGCATCTCCAAACCCACATCCCTCCCCACCACTACCTACCTCTCCTGCACACCCAACCGCCCCCATTTCCGTTACGCAAGAACCCCCCCCCCCCATGTTTCTCACCCTACCCAGACTATGACATCTGTTCATCCCATGGTTACACGTTCTTGTGTCGGGACTTCCCGTACCAATCCCCGTTATGCTTGTCATGTGTCTACAGTTTCCCCTTTACCCCGTTCCTATAATGCTGCTTTTCATGACCCTACTTGGTTAAATGCTATGTATGATGAATTTAATGCTCTTATTAAAAACAAAACTTGGATTCTTGTACCTCGCCCTGCGGACATCAACATTATTCGCTGTATGTGGTTATTTCGCCACAAGTACTTGGCTAACGGCACTCTCAGTAGCTACAAGGCTTGCCTTGTCGCGAATGGTAGCACTCAGATAGAGGGGATTGATGTTGATGAGACCTTTAGCCCGGTTGTTAAACCTGGCACTATCCGCACTGTTCTCAGTTTAGCTGCTTTTAGACATTGGCCCGTTCACCAGCTTGATGTCAAGAATGCATTTTTGCATGGGGATTTATCTGAGACAGTTTACATGCATCGGCCACCTGGTTTTCGTGATACTGAGCACCCTGATTATGTATGTTTGTTACGCAGATCTTTGTATGGGTTGAAACAAGCTCCTCGGGCTTGGTTTCAGCGTTTTGCTACATATGCTCTTGGGATTGGCTTTACTCATAGTCGGCTGTGACACCTCCTTATTTATCTATCATCGAGGGACCGACCACGCTTATCTTTTATTATATGTTGATGATATTGTCTTGTTGCCTCTTCGATGGATTACTTGACATATCATTGCGACTCTTCATAAGGAGTTCTCTATGATGATTTGGGATCACTAAATTATTTTTGGGCATATATGTTACTCGTGACACTTTTGGTATGTTTTTATCACAGCGTAAGTATACTACAGAGATCCTGGCGTGCTCACATGGTCGATTGCAATTCGGTCGGACTTGGTTGACACCGAGTCTAAACGGGTGATGATGCGGTTGATATCCGATCCCACCCTAATCGGAGCCTTGCAAGGTCACTTGATTACCTAACATTTACTCATACGATATTTCTTATGTTGTTCGTGGTGTGTCTTCATATGCATGATCGCGAGAGCCTTATTTCTCTGCGCTTAAACGGATTTTGCGCTATATTCGGTACTTTGGATTACGGGTTCTGATTGTACTCTTCTTCCACTCGCCGTTGGTTGCATATTACGACATTGATTGGGCGGTTGCCCCACTACTCGTGATCTACCTCGGATAGTGTGTATTTCTTGGCAACAACTTGCTCTCATGGTCCTCCAAGCGTCAACCGACACTTTCTCGTTCGAGTGCTGAGGCAGAATATCGTGGAGTTGCCAATGCCGTTGCTGAAACATGTTGGTTGCGGAATCTTCTACGAGAGCTTCATACTCCGGTTTCTTTCGCAACACTTGTATACTGTGATAATGTGAGTGTTGTCTATATGTCCTTGAATCCGGTTCAGCATCAACGAACCAAGCACATCGAGATTGACATTCATTTTGTTCGAGATTTAGTGGCTATTGGTCAAGTCAGAGTTCTTCATGTTCCTTCTCGCTATCAGTTTGCGGACATATTCACAAAGGGATTGCCTTCTGCTTTATTTGAAGAATTTCGCACCAGTTTGAGTGTTCGGTGTCCTCCCGCTCAAACTGCGGGGGTGCGTTAGTATTATGTATTTACACTAGGCCCATGTTTATGTATTTGTACCCAAGCCCATGTTATTGTAGGGTTTTGGGATCTATATGTATGTCCCGGTTTTGGGATCTTGAGGCAATGAAACACATACCATTCTACAATATTAACTGGCCTAAAGTGCCGACAACTATGCTATCTCATTGGTGTTGAGCTAAGTTAATCCCACATTGGTGAAAGATATAAATGAAAGCTAGAATATAAATCCAGAGACTACCCCGTACATTGTTTAGCCATTTTCAGAGTGACATGGTTGCCAAATTAATGCAGTTGACAGTGGAAGTAGTATAAAGCAAGATTTATTTATTTTATTATTATTTTCTTTTTATATGATCTCAAAATGATACTGCTATACTATGGGGAGTTAAACTCTACAACGATTTTCTAAATCAAACTAGGCCATTTGAGAATGTTGAGCGAGAGCTACACTTCCATAAGGATGAATCAACAAAAAAGTGATATTCATTGATAACAAGATTACCTGGTAGAACAAATATTTTGAAAAGGCTGTTTTTATTTTTGTCTAAAATACTAAACATGGTAATAACTCAATGGATCTTGTCTTTGTTGATACTCTGTATGTTTTATTTTTATTTTTTGCAAAAATGAAGTCCTCGCAACTATGATAGTTCATTTATATTGGGTACATATTCAATCCTACATAGATAAAAGATATATCTTGAAGCTGACATATAAGTTTGATAAATTATTATACACATAGTTGTTTGATTTGGAGCCTAATTGATCCAAGCCAACTTTAGTCTCAACTGTATCTCTCTATGACTGTAACCGATCGGGGTTAGTTTTTCCATTGTAACCATGTTTTCCCAGATGAGTTTGCAACCCAAAATCACCATATCCAGCTTAATGATCAGAATAATTAAGAGCAGCTTTTTTTTAGTTGTCCGACAACCCAACAGCCATCAAACATTGACATCTCACTCAAATTTTCAGTCTCAGCTACAAACCTTCCCTCCTTATACTCTTTTTTATATAGTTGATACGTACTTCTATACTATGGAGAGTCAAGTTCCACGAATGATTTTCTCAATCAAGCTAGGCCATTTAAGAATGTTCATTCATAGCTACTCTTCTGTAAAGATAAATCAACTTTCACATTTTAAACGGGTTGAGTGTTTCGTAGAAATAGATACTTCGGTGAAGATTTTTCACACATGGGTGTCTCCGCGTTTCATTTAAACAAGTAAGTTTAAGTGTGTAATGTGGGTTAATTCATTTCGTTGCTGTTTTATATGTATTGTTGCAAGGAAACCCCCACGGTTGTTGAGTTATTACCATGTTCTCTTGCGATAAGAGATTGCAAATTGGTGTAGGGAGTGTTATTACCGTTTAGTTTATTTGTCTTGGCCTTTTGGGTAGATAATCAAACCCATATCGGTGAAAGATGAATCTCACTGGTATCATATAAACTTAATGAGCTACTTTTAAATTGTCAGTTGTGGTTGAGTGTAGCCTATTCAAAAGGAGGCTATTCTCGATTTCAACTAGTCTTTTTATATTCCATAAATCTATAATCGCTAGCAATTAAACTGTATAATCATAAACAAATTTTACTCTTACTTTTGGAAATGGGAATTAAACTTTACAACAATGTGGCCGAATACGTTGTTGTTAAACGTTCGGGTTGCCCTAGTTTTCCTTCGTGTGAGTTACCGAGTTAAAATAGGAAAACATAATAATCCACAAACAAGACAGATATGCTGAAAGCACAATATATTACTCAAGCTATGTTTTTGCGTTACGTATTTGTTGTATTTAACAAGTTACGAGTTCCTATCTTTTGTATGGATATTCGACAATGAGCAACTTTTGACCCTTCATTTTTTCTGGTATTTCGTAGAAGCGTATGTATGATGTCTCTGACCTTAATGGTAAAATCACCATTACGATTCTAACGGTTTATTCTATTTTTATGAATTCACGAATGTGCAAAAGCTCATAGGGTTATAATTGACATCACCATTACACTTCCAACGGATTATTCTATTCTTATGGATTCATGAATGTACAAAAGTTCAATGGGTTATAATTAACATTACCATTACGCTTCCAAGGGTTTATTCTACACATATTCGACCACGTGTTTCATTGCCTTTCCGTGCAGGTTTGTTATTACAATGTATTACATCTAGCAATGGTGGCATATATCACCCCCGGGTTGATCTTAGGTTGGACATGGGCTAAAAAACATGGGATTTGGAGCATGATGGGAAGTCAAACAACATAGCGAGCAGAGTGTTCAAAAATAAGATAGTGCACGACATTACTGCTTGAAAACCCCAACGGTTGTTCGTTTACCTGGTTCTCATACAATCAGAAGATTGTAAAGCTGTAAGGGAGGTGTTATTAACTCATGGGCCAAAAGTGTTGTTGGGAGCCAATATGCTATCTCTTTGGTGTTGGGAGCATAGTTAATCCCACATTGGTACAAGATATAACTGAAAGCTAGAATATAAATTATGTTGGTTTATGGGAGTTGATACACACGAAACAACTAGAAGTGTGTGAGCCTATGGGGGCACACACGTTAAACACGAGAGTACGTTAATGTACGTTTATACTTGAACTAACATATTCGACCCGTTTTTTATGCATGTGATCCGATTATACACATGACCCATTGGACGGGTTTTCCTTTCAACATGGGTCGGTTTATGGTTGCCTTGGGCCTAGTCCATATTGTAATCGGTGGTGTTTGGATTTGTAACTTGGAGCTCAAGTTTGAGTCCAAGTAGAATTAGGTTTCTAGTACTATATATACAAACACACCATGCATTCTATACCCACGACAATCTATCCCTAATTCATTGCCTAATCGATCCAACCTCAAAGGTTTCTACCCGATCGGATTTTCCATAAAATCCGATTAGGGTTTGTTTGGTTTATTGAATTCGTAAAAGCTTGCATCGTTTGATCCAAGAAGTGTTTTAGTATTCAAAGTTCCTGCTTGTTCCTATTTTACGAATTGTAGCAGCAAGGTAAAGTGATTTCCTGTTCGTTGTATATATCGGACAGAAAAGGTGGTATATATCGGACAGTCTTGTCTAATATCGGGTTAAACACAGAAGAGTTCTCGGGCAGTTTGTGGTTCTCGGACAGAAGTAAAGAAGGGTTTCTTGGTTTTCTTTGTTCGTGATTTGTTCAAGTATTCAAGGGTTGAATTGGGTAAACGTTCTCGACTAGCTTTATCGAACGTATTCGTGGCTAAGTGTTTATGTGTGGACTCGTAGAGGTATTCGCTTTGAATACTTAGTTTCTTGTTCGTTTATTACTTGCGGGTGACTACGAGGGTTAGTTTTCTTTATCCCTTTTATTTATTTGTGTTAACCTAATTGCATAAACTAGATCCAAATCCGCTGCGTACTCGTTGCGTTACTTGGTTAACTAGATCTAAAATCCCAACAAATTCTACATAGTACTTGGTATATCGCACATTGGTTTCTTTCTAAAGCCTATCCCGCCCTCATGAGGCTTTCGAACTGAGTCGATACCCATGTCAGAGACATGGTTGCCAAAATAACGCAACTGACCGTGGAAGTAGTATAAAGCGATTTTTTTCAATTATTATTTAAAAACGGATATATAAAAGATCAGTAAAAAATGCAATCGATAAGTCTAAAAGGAAGGAGGCGACTCGTAAGTTTGATGAACACACTAAAAAACTTGCCCAAAGAGTTGAAGTTTTCTCACAACAAAGAAGACAAAATGATTGAAAATATCACGAAAAGAGATGTTTTTCCTATAAGTTTTAGCACAATCTAATCGATTACCGGCCGATACAAACATCGATATGACAAATTTGGATGGAGTATCAGAAATTCAAATTCCATGTATAAGATTGCAATTGTCAAACATTCAAAAACACCAAACAACAAAGTCATGATTTTTATTTTTTTTACTCAAAAGATGATGATTTCATACAAATTTGACAAACTTAAACAGTTAAACTATAGTGATCCATACAACAAAACTCGACCATAAACAATATTAAATATAGACTTTAACTTGATGTATAAACCTAGCATCAAGCATCATTAGCCAAATAATTATAAACCTTTCCAAGTTTCAGCCGACCTCCATCGAGGACGAGGGAAAGTCATACCCTTTTTCTTTGCCGTCTCAAGAAAATCAACACCCTGTCTCTCACCACGACCCTTTCCTTTTCCCTCGGCAACCAACATCTTAAATACACGATTAATAGTGTCTTTAAATACATCATGCTTAGAACGCTTACCTCCCCTGCTATTCTCCGTCACTTTCTTATCCAATGAAACTGGCAACTTACGCTTCCTTCTATCTAAAACCGCAACATCACTTTTACTCGCTTCTCGTTCTATCTCCGTATCATTATCCAAATCAACCACATTTTCGTCATCAACAGCTATATTTGTTTGACCAAATTTTGAGAAATGGAATGATGTTCTTTAGGGGTGTTTGGTAATTATCATGAGAACTGTCGGGTAAAGAAACCATTATGATTTTGGTGGCTTGTTCTTCTTCTTCTTCAGATGATGATGATGATGATGAAGGAATGACGTCAGCTTCTTCTCATTTGGGGGATAAGAAAGGTCAAGATTGTAATATAAACAGTTGAGATGGTGTGGGTTTGCAGTAGGGTATGATTACTGGATCATATTTCTCTCCGCTAGCCATAGGAAGGTGGCTTTTGGGTTTTTGTGGGTGAGATATGAAAAGAAATGTTAGAAAACAAAAAAATTGTGCAAATTGTTTTGTTCATGAATTTAACTTAGTTCATCACTTTGTTTGTTCGTCACTTTTTTTTATTTATTTAGTTATTCATCACTTGTTTTATTCATGAAAAAAATAGCATTTTTTGTGATCTCAAAACGATACTGCCATAGTATAGGGTTCTTTTTGTATGATCTCGAAATGATACTGCTATACTACGGGTTGTTAAACTAGGCCATAAGAGCACTCCTTATCATAACATAGGTTAAACCTTAACACCGTGCCACGTCAGTACCACATCAGCTTTAACATTTCACCTTAACTCAACAAAAAAACACCCCTTATCATTCCCAAGGTTAAACCTTACTCAAATATTTTCAAATTCAACCCCTAAACTAAAACAAACACTTCATTTATTGAAAAACATTAAACATTAAACATTAAATACGAAGTACATTAAACATTAAACACGAAGTACATTAAACATTAAAACTACAACGAGATTGATGAAAATAAAACTACAAATTAAGAATATGAATCATCGAGTTGTAACTCTAAATCACTCGAAGAGAATTAAACTCTTGACAAAGTACTTTCTTTCCATGATGTCAAAGTAGTTCTGCCTAAGATATTCAGCTTCCCTGGCTTCATGTTCCAAACGAGCAGCTTCCTCGCGTGCCTCGTTTTCCACAATCTCTATAAAATTTTTCTCGTACTGCGCAAGTTCACGAAGGTAAGCCTCACTAAACCCAAATGGATTGTTTTGGAGGTCCACCTGTGGACTTTTAGCAGGTGGATTGTTAATAGGTGGAGTGTTAATAATTGGATTGTTAAGAGGTGGAGAGTTTACAAATACATTTTTCGGTTGCAAAACCGGAAAGACATCTTCTGGTGGAGTTGAATAAACTTCAACTTCTTCTGGTGGAGTTGGAAAGGTAGTTTCTAGCAGTTGTGGTGGACATGGAAAGGTAGTTTTCGGCAGTTGTTGTGGACTTGGGAATTGTTGAGAGAAATCTTTGCGAGACATTTTTGTGTGTGTGAGTTGTATGTGTAACTTGTGTGTGTTAGTTGTGTGTGCTAAACAACTTTGGTAGAGTTGTATATATAGGCAGATTTGATTTTGATTTTGATTTTTAATTTGAATAAATCTCGCTCATATATGATTTTTAAATTTTAAATTTGAACTTCATTTATCCCGCTCAGAATTAACGGATAAATTTAAATTTGAATTTGAATAGGTTGAGGGGTGTAAGTTAAGATATATATATATATATATATATATATATATATATATATATATATATATATATATATATATATATATATATATATATATATATATATTTTAATTCATGGCTCTCAAGCGTTAAAGGCGTTAACGTGCGTTAACGTGGAGGCGTTAAGCCTTAACCGAGCCTTGTTCGTTACCACACCCATTGATCTCTAAGGATGAATCAACTATCAGATTGATGCACACCCTTATTACCTAAACACTGTTTCTCGTTTAAGCTTCTCTTTTACTCACTTTGTTGCCTTAATTTTTGGTCTTCTTCTTTGCACCTTGATGTCTCCAGCTTTTATTTTAACAAGTAAGTTTAAGTTTGCATTCGAGTAGATAATTAGTTGAAGTTATAGTGTTGTGGAATTTCGACGTCTAAGTGATAATCAACTTATTATGTCTTATAAATTGATTTTGGTTCTGTGCATTTGCCTTCTTTTTATTTATTTATTATTTTATTTTATTTTATGATTTTTTGTGTGTAGTATTTTATATTATTAACTGAATGGTGTTTGATATACAAGCAGTTTCTTGTAGTTTAAACAAGGGATCATAACAAAAATACTCATTATTATCAATATACTTCACAAAATACCTATTTTTTTTATCAAAAAATCCGAAATACCCACAAAATTTAAAAGGCTTGCGAATTTTTTGAAGAAATTCGTAAGGTTTGACTTTGCGAGGTCAAACTTTGCGAAATTTTGGAAATTCCTCCCTTTTCCTTCAGTTTTCACGGTTAGCTCAAAATACGAAAGTTGTAGATACCTCTTTTCTCATCAAGTGTCTTTTTGAATCACGCAAAAATAAGTTGGTATTAGGAAGTTATATACCACAACAAATAAACAAGAAAAAGTTGTTATAATATTTTGGTCATAACTTTCTCATGACGAACATCTTTTTGGGTAATTCAAAAAGTCACTAAATGAGAAATAAATGAGAAAAGAGAGATCTACAACTTTTATTTTGAGCTAAGCGTGAAAATCAAAGGAAAATGGAGCAATTTGCAAAATTCGCAAGGTTTAACTTTGCGATGTCAAACCTTGCATTTTTTTTAAAATTTTCACAAGCCTTACGACTTTTTGGAAATTTATCCTTTTTTTTGTTTTTCACGCTTAGCTCAAAATAACATTTGTAGATCTCTTTTTTCTCGTTAAGTGGCTTTTTGAATCACGCAAAAAGAAGTTCATATGAGAAAGTGATGGCCAAAATACCACAACGACTAACGAGAAAAAGTTGTTGTGATATTTTCGCTATAACTTTCTCCTCTTAACTCCTTTTTAGGAGATTCAAAAAGCCACTAAACAAGAAAAGGGATATATACAACTTTCTTGTTTTGATCTAAGCGCGAAAAACAAAAGGAAAGGTAGCAATATTCAAAAATTCGCAAGGTTTGACTTTGCGAGTTTAAACCTTGCGAAATTTTTTAAAATTTCGCAAATCTTGCAAATTTTGTGAGTATTTCGGCTTTTTTCATAAAAATTGGTATTTTATGAAATATGTTGGTAAAAATGAATATTATTGTCATTTAAAAAAGCATGGCTTGTTATTGTAATTAATGACATATGTTATGTAAAGGCACTAGAATTAAAAAGGTCAACTAACTCGAATTTGATAGTATGCAACAAAAAGAACTCTTTATACATAAATGTCCCGTAACAACAAATACGGTTTCAATACAAACGAAAAGATAAACATCACTTCGTACTTCTTTTTGCTAGTAGTCGTGATTATTTCTTTCGGACTCATGAGTGGATTCAATGTCTCGTAATAGATACAGTTTTAGTGTCATCAATGGTTCTTCAAAAATAGTGTATTCTTCATACCGTGTTCCACCTAATCTTGCCATGTGATTTGCACATTGGTTACCGTCTCGTCTTGTATGCAACATGACACGCTTATGCTCTTTCATCATCTTGTTAGTATGTCCATAACCGACTTAAGTGGATGATCTTTATCGGCTTCTTTCTACCCAATCGTCATTACATCTTGACATCCATCTCGATAAACTAATTAGACATGTTCTTTTCTTTAATTAAACAGAACTGTTTATATACACTCCAAAATTCAGCTTCAAACGCCGTACAAAACTTTCCCTTTATTTCCCATGTACCGGCAAATCCACCTTCCTTTGCCATCTCTTATTTAACCACAAAAGCTCGAAGGACCCGGATTTCCTTTTGAACTCCCGTCCGTGTTTAACTTGAGCATGTTAACTCTTGGAAACATCCGTTTTGATTTTAACGCGATGTTGTTTCTTTTCGTACATTTGGGTTATTAGTTTCTTGTTGTTGAAGTAACATACGATGGTGATGATATGTATATGGACATTGGTAATGAGCAGGATGGCACAAACAAAGAATATATGATAGTTTCGAGTTTTCAACTGAGAAAATATTAAAAAGTCGGTGATAACATGAAATTTGTGGTGGAAATTGTTGAGTAGAGTTGTGCGTTTATATAGAAATATATGAGTGCATCGAAGTTTAATTATTGCCAGATTTAGGTTTAATAAACGTATGACATCTATTCGACGCTAACAAATAACGGGGTTATTTAATTAAGAAAACTAACAAAACATACCATATTTATCAGGGGTGGGCCTAGAGGGTTATCATGGGTTCACAGGAACCCGATTGATGTTTGTCGTTTAGTGTAATTTTTTGTTAAAAATCCCGTACAATATCGTAAAAGAACACCTTAGACCCTTTGATTCTATCACCAATACAGCTGTCTGGGATGATGAACTTAGTTCACTATATGAGCAATATATTAGAGTCATTAAAGAATGAATAACTTACATTTATGACCGCTTAAACTCTTTTCTAAACCAAAACCTATTGTTGTATTTCGAAGTTGTATCATTTTGATAAATTGCTTAAAATCACTTGTTATGGTTCCTAGCCATGTGATAATATATGAGCATTGGTGGATGTTTGTATCATGTTATATGAACACGAGATTCCCCAAATTCCAAAGTTTTTGGAGTTTTGGTAAAAAAGAAAGTGGAACGATTGTTCCAACGTTCGGCCAACGACGTGACAAGCACTTGTTCGAGATTATTGTAGATGTGTTGTTGCGCCGTGTCTAGTGTTTGGCTCAAAACAATGAGCTCATTTCAGTGATAGATGAGATTTATCCGTTGACCCACGTCCCTTATTTATTTATGGTAGTTTTACTATAATACTACTACAACAAAATGGCCTACAGATAAGGTATTTGGTTTCTAAACACGAGGTCAATGGTTCAAAGTTTGTCAGGTGTGTACATTTGGAAGTGGCTATGGATGGGTCGGAAACGGTTCCGGAATTATCCCGATGAGACCACGTACATTTGAGTAAAAAAGTTCGCCTTCCCTCGGTAACACGAACATGGAAAACCCTCATTTGTTTTTATTCTATATACTTGATATTTGAACAATTAAACGCGTACCTAGTAAGAGCGAGTCTTTGACTTAGATGACCCTTTCATTTGTCGTTGCATATGGGGTTTGAACTTGAGACCTTATGAACAACTACTTTAGTACACTATTCACTAGTATTATACTCTTTCCGTCCCAAAAAAGTGAACACCTTACTATTTAGTATTTATGTTTGTCCCAAAATAAATATCCAGTTTTTATATATGAATAATTGTGACTAGTTTTTCTACTTTACCTTACAATCAAAACTTGCATTAATTACTTATTTTTTATTTTTATATTAAATATAAGGGTAAAAATGACTTTTTATCAATTAAAAATAGCATTAACTATATCACTTTTTCAAATTTTGTTTTGTGGACACATTTTTTAAGACGGAAGGAGTATAAATTTGATCAAAATTATAACTGACACCCTTTACTTAATCGCACAAAGAATTCCCAATTTACGGTTTTGTTGTAACCTCGAACATTTTTCCTCTATCTCAAACTCATATTCTCTAAAACAAATATATACATACTTGAAAATTGATGTTTCTCGTGATGTTGACGAGAAGGGGTGCGGGATCAAAGCTGACCTAGCTTTTCGCATATCCCGTGCTCTATTAGCATACTCTATTTATAAAGGAGTCATGTATCCTAAATAATTTCATATAGTTTTCCAAAGGAGTATGTATCATTTCCAGTAACTCTTTAGCACTTATACATACTTTTACAAGTTTATAATATATTTTGGAAGGTCTTACATTATTCTATTCCTTCTTTCTCAAATACATAGACAAAAAAGAAAAAGTTTAAAAGAAATGTATTTATTACAACATCATTTCTACAAAAGCTAAAAAAATAATTTTACCATATTTGACGATTAATTAATATTTTCTTTTAATTTTACAAAGGTATGTAAAACATGCAAGTATAAACACACACAATGTCTCAACTCTCAATTTTTCTACTTTAATATCAAATCCGCTACATGTTACTTCTTCGACCAACTTTGTTACATGTATATCGATGCAAACTCCTTTCAATTTCTATATAACTCATCATCTATCTCACATCAAGTTTGGCTATAAGAGCACACGGTATGCATAACATTTAACATGTCATTCGTTCCATTGGTGAGCCAAATGGTACCGTCATTTTGTGCCATTGGTAAGCCAAACATATATGAGCTAGTGAAATGGATCAAGCTTTTTGTTTATTTTGTGTTTTTTGTTTTTTGATTGTGAGTGAGTGAGTGTTTTTAGTGGGGTATTTTGTGGGCCGAATAACATGTTAGTGGTGTGTTATGAGGGAGGATGTTTTAGTTATTGGTGTGTTATTGAGAGGTGAATGATATGACGCTGAGGTGGCATACCAATAACGTGTTATCCGTCATTGCGATACCTTTTGCTCTAAATGACTTGGCCAATGGTTGACTATAAACTTAGCTACTTTTTAGATTGCCAATTGAGATTGAGTGTAGCCTCTTCAAGGTAAGAGCACACGGTATGGTTGCTAATAACATGCCATTCATCCCTTTTTTCGTGCCAATCGTGAGCCAACCATACCGGCCAATATGCCATACTTGTGCCAAAAGGTTTTGAGTCACTCCAATGGCTCATGCCAAATGCACCCTTTCGTGTGTTTTCTTTTTGTCTTTTTTTTTTTATATTGTGAGTGATGAGTATATGGTGGGGTATGGGTGCAAGATAACATGCCAAAGGAAAAAAGGAAATACCAATGGCATGCCATTAGTATACCATCTAACATGCTATTTGTGAGCCAAAAATTGTTTGAGTTGGTTGAGTGGCTCAAGCCAAAGGAGAAAGATGACAAATTTTTACTATTTTTTTTATTTTTTAGTGTATTGTGAGTGAGGGTATTTTAGTGGGGTATTTTGTGGATCCGATAACATGTTATTGGTGTGTTATGAGGAGGGTGTTTGAGTTATTGGTGAGTTATTGAGAGGTGTATGATGTGACGATGAGGTGGCATACCAATAACGTGTTATTGGTATCCACGATACCTTATGCTCTTACAAGTGATGTTATTGGTGTGTTATGAAGAAGAGCTGTTTTAGTTATTGGTGTGTTATTGGGAAGGAATTATGTGGCGCTAATGTGGCATACGAATAACATGTTATTAATTCCTACCATACCTTGTGCTCTAAGGCTAACGGTTTACTCTCACTTGTGCAGGGATTTAATCAACTACTTGGATTAGTACAAGATCAGCCCATGAATATCTTGTCAGCCCAATCCAACACTCATCATAACCCGTCACACTTTTTGTACTAACAATCGATATTCACATTTATCTCTAATTTTGATCACAAAATGCGTCAATGCTCCACTTTGATCTCGGTTCATATTAAAATGACATGGTTTCCAACTAATTTTCTTGTAGAGTAGTCGAAGTTATAGTGTTTTTTAAAGTTATAGTCGAAGTTATATGTTTTTCATACAGCTAACTTGTGCCGACTTCAAAACAATTCTTGTTAGTTGAAAGAATGTGATAGTTTGTGTAGCTATGTCCGTAAACACGAACTACTTTTCTTCGTTGATATTTAACTCCTTGCAAAAACAAAGTCCTCGCAACTATGAATCCATGATAGCTCATTTGTATTGGGTGCATATTCAATCCCACATAATTAAAAGATATATAACCTTGATGAATTATTGCACATATAGTTGTTTGAATTAAATCAGAATTGATCCAAGCCCGCATTAGTTTCTAATTCAAACCTTTTTTTTAAACGAAGTCTTATACGTTCGCTTAATTTTAACCTGACAAATAAACGGACACGATCACTTAAAAGAACGGACATATATGAACATAAACTAATAAACATATGAATTTACAAAAATATACATACTATTGTGTTTTATAAGTGTTGTTTTGTTTAAGTGAGCCAATTATAAAAGTATATAATATAAAGATACGATATACGTACATAAACAAATAAATGAACATAAGCAAACGTTATTGAACGCATAATCGGAGGTTCATGAACATAAATGAATGGACAAGTCTTTTGTTCATGTTTGTTAATTGAACTAATCAAACAAAAGTAAAAGTAACTCCCGTGCCGGTTTTCACGGGTTATGGGTACCCAATACCGTTTTCGGTGTTTGGGAAGGTTAAGATATGAGCGACTTACCCCACCTGAGTAGAGGTCGCTTCGGTTCTACCAAAGGTAGAAAGGACCTCCGGCCTTTTGTGGGGAGTGAGGATCGAACCACGACCTCTCGGTTGAGAGGCGAGGGTTTCCAATAATCCAACCCTACTTGTTTTAATTTAACTAATCAAACGTTAAATATTATTCATGTTCATTCATTTAATAAATTAACGAACATAAACGGACTTTTTATCGAACGGTTCATGAAATAATTACTGAACAGTTGTTAAGTTATTACCATGTTCTCATGTGATATGAGATTGTGAATTGATGTAGGGAGGTGTTATAAACTCATGGGCCCAAATTGCCCCTAACTATTATACTTCATTTATTTGTTTTGGCCATTTGGGTAGATAACCATATCGGTAGAAGATAAATCTCATTGGTATAATATAAACTTAATGAGCTACGTTTTAAATTGTCAGTTGTGGTTGAGTGTTGCCTATTCAAATGAAGTTACATTCAGCTGCAACACTCTTTTTTATATTCCATAAGTTTATAATCGCTAGCAATTAAACCATCTCTGAAACCATAATTACAAACAAATTTAACTCTTACTTTTGGAAATTAGGGGTTAAACTTCACAACAATTTTCTAAATCAAGCTAGGCCATTTCGAAAGGGAATTGATATTTACACGGGACTTATTACTTCGTAAACAGAAGTTTATAGTGCAATGACTATTATACCCTCAACATTATTTAACTAAAACTGACTCCCATCTTTCTTGATACTGAAGAACTTTTTTGTTTACTTTGTTGTCGTCCAAGAAATAAAGAAAAATCACCATAAACATTCATGAAGCACTCAAAAACTCTTAGGATATGAATTCTTGCTGATGGTGCCTTCGAGTGCTTACAAATGTCATGTTATTTACAACCCAAGTTGATCTTGGGTTTTCCTCCCGATGTCCGTCGTTGTAACTTGTAAGTTTTGGGAGACTAGTTGGCCGTCGAATGGTGACGATAACACCGGCACCGACACACCTCAGTGGAAAAACATAATAATCCCTTTGTAAAAATATAATAATCCACAAACAAGACAAATTAGCAGAAAGCACCATACATTACTCAAGCTATGTTTTCCGTTACGTATTTGTTGTATCTAACAAGTTACGAGTTCCCCTCTTTTGTATGGATCTTCGACAATGAGCAACTGTTGACCTTTCATTTTGTATGGTATTTCGTAGAAGCGTATGTATGATGTCTCTTACCTGAATGGTAAAATCACCATTACGATTCCAACGGTTTATTCTATTCTTATGGATTCACGAATGTACAAAAGTTCATAGGGTTATACTTGACATCACCATTATACTTCCAACGGTTTATTCTATTCTTATGGATTCATGAATGTACAAAAGTTCAATGGGTTCTAATTAACATCACCATTACGCTTCCAAGGGTTTATTCTACACATATTCGACCACGTGTTTCATTGCCTTTCCGTGCAGGTTGTTATTACAATGTATTACATCTAGCAATGGTGGCATATATCACCCCCGGGTTGATCTTAGGTTGGACATGTATAACAATCCGTAAAATTTCGGATTATTATGATAATAATTATTACGTCAGAAAATTCAAATCGGTTATTTTTTTACAGTTGTCAATATTTAAATTTAAAAACCGAGAGGCCATCTCATTTCTTTTATAAATAAGACACCGCACACATGATATTTACCTACTAAGTATCTTCATAATAAATGTGAAATTATTGGTCTTTGGGCCAATTTTAAGTGTACATAAGCTTAAACCCTCGTTATGGGAAGTTATCCCGCACACTGCAGGTGCAGTAACATACAAAACTAAAAATAAATACTTATATAAGTGAGATATACACATTTTAACATTCAATGATAATTTACAAAAGAAAACGAGAAGTCTCTCGTGAATTAGAAGAATCAAGACCGCACGCGATCGACCAGGATTAATAACGGCAAACATTTATAATCAAATTCCAACATAATAAAAATGTCATCTTATTAAGTTTAAGAAATCGTCTCCGAAAATATAATTTTTATATTTTTCGGGTACCGGGAAGGTACACTTACTCGAGGATTCGACAAAACACGAGGTACCAATTATACTGTTTGTATAATAAAACAAAAGAGATAAAATACTAACTCCCTCTCTCTCCCAAGTTTTATCTGTTTCTCATTCTCTCTCCTTTGTCGACTGGAACCAGAAAAAGAAAACAAACATAAATTTGGAAACTTCATCTTCTTTTGAAAGTCAATGCCTGAAATAAACTTTTCCATCCTCCCCAAAAGGGAACTTACCATTCTAGACATCATTTGGAGCATTGTGGCGTGATTGTAGAAGAAAGACTAGAGCCAAGAAGGGTATTACCCTAGGCACGACATCAAGAAGCTAGGAGACCTCCTTTCCCTCTTCCATCTATACAAGAGTCAAAAATTGTTACAGCTTCCTCATCATTCTTATAAAAAATTCGAGAAATTAGAGGTAGTTTGGTTGGAGAAATCTTCAGTTTTCCATAAAATTTTTCATATGAGAATGGAAAAAGCGAAAATCCGTTTAATGACTTTTTCAATAATTTTCCAAAATATAAAATTCATTTTCCAATTTGTAATAGAAAAAATGAAAATCCATTACACCATTCTCACTTTTTTCATTTCCAAAATAATAACACCATTTCCTTTCACCCTACACTTTTATCGCCTCTTCCTCCACCTTCACCTTCCATCGTTGCTTGTCGAGTTTTCAACTAAACAACTTTTCATTTAAAAAAGGAAAAATATAACTCCATTAAGCGGTTTTCGATTTCAACTCTTCTACTGTAGAGAAAGCCATTCCTCTCTAGGAATTTGGAAAGGAAAACAGGAAAAATTTTCACCAACTAAGCGGCCCAGGGTTCTTAGAAGATTGGGGTTTCTAAATTAGTATGGGGGTTCTATTCTCAAGGGCTAGAAGAAGCAAACCCCGAAGTTAATCGTTGTAATTCGAAGCAGGTCGCCTCCAATTGGAGTTTTGATACTCGACCTACTTTGAAGAAATGTAAGAACAAATATTCTCATTAAGTCTTTTATTCATTCAAATTTGTTATCATTATTATCTCCATAAATTTTTATATATGTACCGATCGTGTGAAATCTTTGTAAACGGTTAAAACTTGATATCACGATAAGTTGTTGTTGTTACTGTGGTAAATCCAAGCGAGAATCAAAGCGAAAATGGTTGTATTGACTTATCATTTTATTCGGCTTAATGCTTTGTTCATTGGTCTCGGCTAATTTATAGCTTGAGTGTTGGCTGTTTTGCCATTCTGTCTTGTACAATCACTAGACTCGCAAGAGCATGATTGTGTAGAGACCCTAAACTCAAGTCGGGTTGTACCCGATAGCCACAAATCACCCCATAGACACGACCCTTAAGAAAATATATTGCCATCGTATTTGAGCACTAGTCTAAGGGTTAAAAGTCTGATTTTAACTCTTGGTTAATTCTTTTATTTAGTGTAGGCGATATAGTCTTGTTTCGGGTTCAGCTTCGTATAAGAACTTAGTTTTGATCATGTGGGTTTGTGGGTAAGACTAGTGTCGAATCAAGCCTCTATGCTCCCTGGAAAATGTCCAAAAATCATGTTTGTTTTCAGTGTGTAACTAAACCCAAGAAGCGGTAGTTATTGTTTCGTAGTCCTTGTGTTGATGCTCGAACCGTCAGGTGTAATTTGGTATCGAGTCTTTGCTCGAGTCGAATTTCTAAACTACTTAAGGGTCATAAATTTGTTTTTCGTGGTATGTATGAGTGAAAGTCCTTGCTCGACTAATGGTTGTGTTTATGTCTATTCGAATCGACAAGTGAAAGTCCCGAGAGTATATACTATTTCGTGTAAGTCTAGGTGTAATTACAGTCTCGAAGTGCCTTACGTTTTGAGTTAGTCTCATGCGTCAAAATTGCACACCAGCATCAGCTTAACTAAGCTTTGTGTTAATTGGGCCTCAATCCCAGATCTTGAAGGGTGTGTTCGGTTAGAAGCGACAACAGGCCCAACCCATGTTGGGGTATGAAGACATAAGTAATCGGGCGAAGCCCGGTTGTCAAGGTCCTTTGGTTTCGTCTGACCCGCGGGCGTGTATAGCAGTAAGAAGTCTCGGGCATTCCTCGACCAAATCCCGTTTCATTTCCATTTACCAACTCGCCAACCATTACATCTTATGCACTTGACATAAATTAATTACACTGCTTATGACAATATTTGCAATATATCATGGGAACAATAAATAAAACTTGAAAAACCGATCTATTAGATAAAATTTTGTGCAACAAGACTAGAAAACCTTTATATTTTACTAAGGTATCAAACTGGTAGACAATTCTATATAGATATTAATTTGGGTATAAACACTTGATAAAACCTAATATAAACTTTGACGTTAGTCACCTCGGGTAAATAAGGTATATACCCGGGTCTTACCCGATTTTTGGCAAATATATTTTTGTAACATATCATAATAAATAGAATATACACTCGCCTCATGTCGAACTTTCTATAAACATGTTTACTATTTTACGACTTCCAAATAAAATATATTTTTGAAAATCATATAAGACGAGTTATATTTACAACCTTTCAAAACATAATTATCATTTTGATATATATTTGATAAAACTCACGTTGTGTTTAAAAATACAAATTTCGTATAAATTAAGTTAAGACTTAATTTTCTGTAAACACATAAGTGTGTATACTCAATATATATGTATACATATCTCTCTCACATGCGTCTTAGTTTATATATGTACAATCTTGTGTACATCATCCCTCGGTTATCATCAAACCGAAGTCTTGTTCATCCTTGAATTCTTTTCTTCGAGATTCCTTCCATGTTAAGCCGAAATCCACCCAAACCTTGTAAATTGTTTTAAGATAAATGCTGCCACACAAGCAACAACAACAACAACAACAACAATTAAAATCTATAAAGCTAGTTAAACTTTATCGAGTCTTAAACATGAAGACTAAATATGCCGTACTTAATTAGGTTGCGTGTCGGATGCCGTGCACTATCTCTCCTTGATTTATTTTCCCTTTTGACTTCATATTGCACATTGCCAAGGTGAGTTTCATAGCCCCTACTTTTACTTGTTTTATAACTGTTTTGGGGGAAGATACATGCTCATTTTTACTTAAATGATTTAATTACTAAAATTCTGCATTCTATGCATACTATGCCCTTTGATTGATATGTTTTAAGATACGTCATACCTAAATGCCTTAAGGACCACACCAAATCTTTGACCTAGAATATTACGCAGTTTAGCTTAAGACTTTAGATCCCAAATTGCCCTTTTCATGAACCGTCAATTTCTGCTGGGAAGCGCGAATGTTATAAATAGATCTATTGAGGGTGACTCCTCTGCTCGGTTGACCCCGCTTGGGTCAAGGCGAAGCATATAGCATGTCGGGACCGAGTGTATTGGGATAAACACTCGCCATGGGCCCCTTATTTGTATGACTTCCTTGTGTATACATAAACTGTCGTAGCTTCGGTTGCATGAACTTAGTGCTAGCGTAATAGACTTAAAAATATGTGGCATTATATTCGTTGTAATGTACATATACCCTACTTATGGTCCTCTAATGAAATCTCTTTTATGAAATCCTTTTATGAACGGAAATCATAAACTTTATGACATTATGCAAGACGAATGATCATCAAAACCAAACTTGAAACAAGTGTCTTGAAATCCTTTTAAAATAAACCTATGAACTCACCAAACAGTAAGGTGACCTTTAGCATGTATCTTCGTGTTTTAGGAGATAGCTTATCTTTGAGGCGCAAGGCAAAGGCATGGCATGGTCATACAATTTACTCGATTTATGTATTGGGACCACTTTTTATAATGGATCATTTTCCGCACTAATCAATAATGTAAACATTGTTTTTAAGAATGAATAAAAGTTTATTTATGAAAAACCAATTGTACTATGCTTATGCTGTGATATCTATTTAGTAGCACCCTAATACTTGTATGCTTCCGCTGAGTCATTTTTGAGGGTGTTACAACATGGGCTAAAAAACAGGGGATTTGGAGCATGATGGGAAGTCAAACAACATAGCGAGCAAAGTGTCCAAATATACGAAAGTGCACGACATTACTGCTTGAAAACCCCAATGGTTGTTCTTTTACCTGGTTCCCATACAATCAGAATATTGTAAAGCTGTAAGGGAGTATCAACTCATGGGCCAAAAGTGTTGTTGGGAGCCAATATGCTATCTCTTTGGTGTTGGGAGCATAGTTAATCCCACATTGGTAAAAGATATAACTGAAAGCTAGAATATAAATTCCACAGACTACTTGGTATATCGTATATTGGTTTCTTTCTAAAGGCTAGCCCGCCCTCATGAGGCTTTCGAACTGAGTCGATATCCATGTCAGAGTGACATGGTTGCCAAAATAACGCAACTGAACGTGGAAGTAGTATAAAGCGATTTTTTCCAATTATTTTTTAAAAACGGATATATACAAGATCAGTAAAAAATGCAATCGATAAGTCTAAAAGGAAGGAGGCGACTCATAAGTTTGATGAACACACTAAAAAACTTGCCCAAAAGAGTTGAAGTTTTCTCACAACAAATAGAAGACAAAATGATTGAAAATATCACAAAAGAGATGTTTTTTCCTATAAGTTTTAGCACAATCTAATCGATTACCAGCCGATACAAACATCGATATGAAAAATTTGGATGGAGTATACAGAAATTCAAATTACATGTATAAGATTGCTTTATTATCAAACATTGAAAAACACCAAACGACAAAGTCGTGATTTGTTTTTACTCAAAAGATGATGATTTTATACAAATTTGAAAAACTTAAATAGTTAAACTATGGTGATGCATACAACAAAACTCGACCATAAACAGTATTAAATTTAGACTTTAACTTGATGTATAAACCTAGCATCAAGCATCATTAGCCAAATAATTATAAACATTTCCAAGTTTTAGCTGACCTCCATTGAGGACGAGGGAAAGTCATACCCTTTTTGATTGTCGTATTAAGAAAATCAACACCCTTTCCATCATCACAACCCTTTCCTTTTCCCTCCGCAACCAACATCTGAAGAAGATTCTTCTGATTGGGGGGATAAGAAAGGGCAAGATTGTAATATCAACACCTGAGATGGTGTGGGTTTGCAGTAGGGTATGATTACTGTGGGCGGACCCGAACTTATAGTCACCTAGAGTAAATAAAAAATATATATAAAAAATTGTAAAGTTATCGGGTTCATTTCGAAAAAAAATCATAATTTTGTTACAAACTCCAATGAGTTCCTTTTAAACCCCGGAAAGAAATGTTAGAAAATAAAAAATTTGTGTAAACTTTTTGTTCATGATTTTGATTTAGTTCATCACTTTTTTTGTTCGTCACTTTTTTTATTTATTTAGTTATTCATCACTTGTTTTATTCATGAAAAAAAATAGCATTTTTTGTCATCTCAAAATGATACTGCTGGAGTGCTGGGGTTCTTTTTATATAATCTCAAATTTTTATATGATCTTGAAATGATACTGCTATATTATGGGGAGTCAAACTCTACAACGATTTTCTAAATCAAACTACGCCATTTGGGAATGTTCAGTGAGAGCTACACTTCCATAAGGATGAATCAACTATCACATATGTTTGATGCCACTAGATTGATGCACACCCTTATTTCCAAAATGTCGTTTCTCGGTTAAGCTTCTCTCAAAATTCGATTTTGGTTATGTTTTCCTCTACTTGCTATTTCAAACAGCTAAATTGTGCTGACATTAAAATAGTTCTTGTTAGTTGAAAGAATGCGATAGTTTGTGTACCTATGTCCGCAAACAAGAACTACGAAAACATTAATTTCTGAAAAAGTTAGTTAAATTCAAACAATTACATTCATAGCATATGCAACAAAAAGGTGATATATTCATTGATAACAAGATTACCTGATACCCTGTAGAATAAATAGATTCAAGCCCACACTAGTCCCTACTTCATTAAACTTTTTTTCTTTCTCTCTATGACTATTCAATCGGGGTTAGTTTTTTCATTGTAACCATTTTTCCCCAGATGAGTTTGAAACCAAAATCACCATATCCGCTTAATGATCATGATACTGTAATTAAGAAAAGCTTTTTTTTTTAGTCACCCAACAGCCAACGACATTGACATCTTAGTTTATTTGTTTTGGCTTGTTGGTAGATAACCAAACCCATATCAGTGAAAGATGAATCTCATTGGTAGAATATAAACTTAATGAGCTACTTTTTAGATTGTTTGTTGTGGGTGAGTGTAGCCTCTTCAAATGGGGCTACAATGTTCTCAACAACAAATTTTTTATGTTCCATAAATCTATTCGCTATTATTTTACCAAGTGATATCACTCGTGATATCAGCGGTGATATCACCCCGCGATATCACGCGTGATATCGCGGTGTTTGAAACTGCTGGTTTGTTTATAAAGATGTGCTTTCTTCAACCAACTTCTTTGGTTTCTATTGATTCAACGATAGATATTTTAAATCCTTCTATAAACCCATCAAACACGTCATGATATATCTATTAAAAGAAAATGCCACCACAAGTCTAAAAAGATCATAATATTTCTTGTTTTCGCTTAAACACCTTTTAATATTTCATATTATCATAAAACACAAAAATCTTCCTAAATATTTTCAAAATACAAATAAAAAATGATCGAGAATCATCACAAGACTATAATAAGTGATGTATATTATTATTCTTTCATATATACTTGGTAAAATACTAAATTCTTATCACATTTGGTAAGAATGTAATATTTCACATTCTTGGTTGAGATCAAACCGATACACATACATGATGAAGAATGTAATACTCTTCATCTTCCTTACAGTGTTATATCACAAGAGATAAATAATTGCCACTTAAAAATATCAAAATGAATAAAAAGGAAGCAAACTATGAAAATAGAGATTTGATATATTCTCAAAATCAAACAAGTGTTGCATTAAATTAGCATTTTTTTGAACAAAATAAGAATTCACCTAAAGAGACTTAATCATTTTACTTCTACTAAGAGTATAATATCACAAGTGATAGATAACACTAGTTGCATTAAAAAATATACGACTTGTCGATTGCGATGAAAGGATAAAAACTATCACGAATCGAAAATTATAAAAATATTAGAAAACACATAGGTGATAATATATAAAAATATACTGAGGCGATAAAATATCTCGGGTGATATTAAAGGTTAAAAAAACATACTTGTTTGTTTATGAAATATCACAAGTGATATTGACGTTAACTTTTTTATAAAATATTACAATTGATATTAGACATGTAATATAATAGAGTTTAATAATAAGCATGAAAACGTATGAAAATAGGCAGCGTATAAAAAAACTACAAAAACGGACGAAAACGTATGAAAACGGACGGCGAAAATTCAAAACGAAAAAACGTATAAAAATGAATGAAAACCGATAAAATGTATGAAACGGACAAAAACTCTTAAACGGACGAGAAACGTATAAAAGCGGATAAAGCGATGTGAAAGCACGAAAACGTAAAAAAGCACGAAAACGTTTATAAACCTATGAAACCGATAAAACGTATAGAAGTGGACGGAAAACGTCGAAAACGAAGAAAGCGATGTAAAGCGGATGAAAGTACATGAAAACGTAAAAACAAACGAAACGATAGAAGCGGATGAAAGTACATGAAAACGTAAAAAACAAACGCAAACGTATGAAAATGGATGAAAACGACGAAAGCATATGAAAACAAACGAAACCTAAGAAAACGGACGAAAACGTATGAAAGCGGACGTAAAACGTAAGAAAACGGACGAAAGCGTTTAAAATGGGCGAAACCGATGAAAACGGAGTAAACGTATATAAACCTATGAAAACGGATGAAAACGATAAAAGCGAAAACGGCGAAAACAAAGGAAACGTCGAAAACGGATGAAAACGTATAAAAATGGACGAAAATACATGAAAACGTAAGAAAACGGATGAAAACGTATGAAAACGGACGAAAACGTATGAAAACGAACGAAAAGGTAAGAAAATAGACGAAAACATATGAAAATGGACGAAAACGTAAGAAAATTGACGAAACGCGAAAACTGACGAAACGTATGAATATCGAATGAAACGCACGAAAGCAAGTGGCGAAAAAAACGCGAATAAAAAAAAGGTGAATAACGCGAATTAAAAAAAAAAAAAAAATTAATATAAAAGAAAGACAATAAGACAATAAAAAAAAACATGGAGTTATGTTTAAGTATTAAATTTTAGGTTAATCCCCACCATTAGATTAAACTAGATAGATGGTGGAGATTTATCCCCAGAACATTGTTTTAAGTAAAAAATAAAGTCAGATCCGATTTGAATATTTTTGCTTTAAATTATATAATATTTGATAAAAATTATATCAATAAAAATAAAATAAAATTTAATACATTCATATATTTTCTTGAGTTAAAAAAAAATAAAAAATAAATGAATAAATAAATAAATAATTGGTACGGATAAAGTATTCAATTTTACTACTTTTACTTTTTATATAATGTCTATTTTTTTAATCATGTTTTATGAACTTTTAGCCGACAGTCCACTGTAAGTTTGTCACATATACACAAATTTGTTAAAAACCTCCTTTAGGAAGATTTGCATGACCACATAAAATTGTTTGCACATATACCATAAATTAATCGTAAATCTCTTGCATTTCATTAATAATAGTCACAAGTCTCTTACCATTATATTGGCTAGATCTCTTTATCTAATTAGTTACATTTATCGAGAGATTTTTTCAAATACTTATTTCAAAGTGTATGCCGTTAAATCCGTTAATGTGTCTTGCAAATGAATATAATTAACACAGCACACATATGATATAATGGTTAGATGTTGATTACATGAAATAAAGATTTGTTAAATGATGTATTGAATTTATGTAGGATAAGAACTATCATACATAAAAAATATGATACCCTAGCTGTTAGTACAAAAAGTGTGACGGGTACTGATATAGATCAAGATCGCTTGATGGGCCTGGCCAATAAGCTGTTTGTGGATTGGATCTGTACTAAATCAAGTAATGAAATGCTTCTCTGCACAAGTGAAAGTAAACTATTAGCTACAGTGGGAAGACGCCACGATTAGTTTCAGGCGTGAGAGAAAAATCATATTTGTCGGAGAATATCGGAGTATGTGTGTGTTGGTATGTGAGAAAGTCATCTCATAAATGTGTTAGAGAATTCTCTTTATAGCGAGTCCAATACTAGGGTTTCCTGGTATTTCGCTTATATTGTTAGTGGCGAGTGGGACCTTCGACCTGCAAAGATCCGAGTGTCGTGGTTACGGACAGGACCATCTTCCGCGATCATTGGTTGATTCATGGAGTATCATGAAGTATCCTTTGGATGATCTACGATTCTGCGTGCACCTTTGTGTGTCCGGACCGTAGCCAATTTATGATTAGGGTTAGTGGCGGCCTGGTATTTTTGCTTGTCTACTTTGTTAGTTGTTGGGTCGGGGCCCAAATGTGTATAGCACGAGTTGGGCCCAATAAGCCTGTTGTACATACTATACATCATCAGTAGCAGAGTGGGCAGTAGCTGTATTTTTTATAAACATGTTTAGTAACCGTAGTTGTAGTTGTAAGTATAATATGTAAAATGATTCTTAAAATTCAACGTCCTTAAATGCTACTTCATAGAACATTTAAAAAAAAAACAAAAAAAAAACCCCTACTTGTTACTTGTCAAACAAAAATTAAAAATCACCCAAACACTCACCACACTAAATGCTCCTAAACGGTGTAGCCAAACCCATTTAAACACCGTCTTGTTTCTTTTAGCATTACTTTAACAATAGCGAGGTGCGGCGTTGCATGGTCTGCAAAATAAAATTTTCGATGAATAATGTATTTTAGTTTATTATATCAAGAATTTCATTATAGCAGGTGCCGTTCGGGCTCGAACCCATTGGCTCTGGTTCTCGCCGCTCGAGCCCGTTGGTCCGCTACTGTCGGGTTTAAGCCCATTTAGCCGTTGCCGTTTGGGCTTGAACTTTTAATATAATGTCTTTATTATTTGTAGTAGTGAAATTTAACGCAGGAATTGTGTTTAATTTGGTTGTATAATATGCTTGATAATTTGTATTTCTTATGTAAGGGTGTTTTAATAAGCGTATTAATCAGATTTATCGACCAAATGAGGATAAAAATTTCATTCAAAATTCTTTCAAAGAATGATGAATGAAAGCAATCAAACTTAACCCAAGGCCAAGTTTAATCCGATCAAGCCCAAATCTTACTAACCAAGCTTTACACTTTAAGATTAAGTCATACAACACCAACATCCCAAACCAAAATCCAACTTACACTTTAAGATTCGACCATACATACCAAACCCCAAACCCGAATTTATACACAACTGTGGACGGAAGATCCTTTGTACATCATGCTTAATTAGTTGTAAGTCCGAAAGTCGAAAATTTAATAAGAGAGATTCGTTGGTGCGTTATAACAAATAAAAAAAAAGCTACATTTCTTCTAAATTAAAATTTGCTACGTTTGTATTTTGGCCCATCAACTCTCAATATTAAGGGTAAGAATTCCTTTTTCACCAACAATCACGACATCCATATCAATCACCATTAAATCACTATTAATCCATTTAATTGCTTCCTAACTTAAACCTATACACGCCCCTTTTGGTCCTTCATCGAAGCGTTTTTTTCTTCTTCATGCGACTAAAAGCAAAACAAAACAAACAAAGTGTCGCTTCTTTACATTCCACACGACACAAACCAAAACCATTAAACCCTAAAACTAATCCGGTGCTATGAGTTAATCAAGAGGGAAAACAACGATTTGGTGGGGATCGTGGTTTGAGCGATCCCTAGTGATCGCTTTTATGTTGATTTTATGCATCCTAGTTCGAGTCCCGCTCGTGGAGTTCATAATTTATACGCATTGGCGGGTGCACGCGTCGGTGTTATAACTTTTATAACGAACACCGAAAAAATTTAAGGTCGTAGGAAAAATTTGTGTCTCTTGGGAAAAAGTGTGGTCGTAGGAAAAATTTGTGTAGCCTCTGCAACAATTTTTATTTATGTCTCATAATAATTTTTTAGTGTTTGTTTATTAAGAAATTGATTAAATTGTATATCGTGATTAAATTGTTGTTTATTTTGGTGTAGGGGTGAATTAAATAGTAGATTATTTGACCACTTTAATAGTATTAATGTGGTGTTTTTTAATATGTGCATTAAAGTGTTGTACACTATGCTTATTTGCTTGTAAGTCTGAAAATTTTGTGCTTTAATGTGTTGTACATCATGCTTTATTACTTGCAAGTCTGAAAGTCTGAAAATTAAATAGGAGGGAGAGTCGTTTGTGCATTATAAGTAGTAGTGATAAGTGAGATGAAATGGCAACAAAAACGGTAAATATTAAATTTACTTTGACCAAATCACATCCGTTACATTTTCCATTTACCTTCATTATCTCACATCCCTCAATCCCCACCTTAACAACATTCAAAACTGTTTTCCTCTGTTTTTCTCTGTTTCCTCTGTTTTTTCCTTCCCAATGGCAACCTCAAGCTCACCTCCTTTGAAAGATGAACTCGATATCGTCATACCCACGATACGAAACCTTGATTTTCTCGAAATGTGGAGACCATTTTTCGAACAATATCATTTGATCATTGTTCAAGATGGTGATCCTTCAAAAACTATAAAAGTTCCAGATGGTTTTGACTATGAACTTTATAACCGTAACGACATTAACAAGATTTTGGGTTCTAAAGCTTCGTGTATATCGTTTAAGGATTCCGCTTGTAGATGTTTCGGTTACATGGTTTCTAAGAAGAAGTATATTTTCACCATTGATGATGATTGTTTTGTGAGTTTGATTGTATTTTAAATGTGTTTATGTTTTGTGTTAATGACTTGGGTTTAAGATTTCATGTTTTTTGGTGGTGGTGGTGTTTAGGTTGCTAAAGATCCGAGTGGGAAAGATATAGATGCGCTTTCGCAGCATATTAGGAACCTTCTACATCCGTCTACACCGTATTTCTTTAATACTCTATATGATCCTTTTTCTGATGGTGCTGATTTTGTACGAGGGTATCCGTTTAGTCTACGTGAAGGTATTCCAACTGCGGTGTCACATGGGTTGTGGCTTAATATTCCTGACTATGATGCACCAACTCAGCTTGTTAAGCCTCGTGAAAGAAACACTAGGTATCAATACTTGTATATAATTGGATACGCGTTTTGCTTATTTCACTAATAAATAATCTGATAAGCTGCTTGGATAAGCAATCCCAAACATCTTCAAAGCTGCTTATTTTATACTTCGTTTTTTTGTATTAAAACAAAAGAAGAAGATATATTGTTCAAAATAGCAACCCCAAACATATTCTTAGTTTGGTTCATGTTCAGGTATGTGGATGCAGTTATGACGATTCCAAAGGGAATTTTGTTCCCTATGTGTGGAATGAACCTTGCTTTTGACCGTAGCCTCATTGGCCCGGCTATGTACTTTGGGCTCATGGGTGATGGTCAGCCAATTGGTCGATACGACGACATGTGGGCAGGCTGGTGTGTCAAGGTTACTATTTTGTCATAATATCCGTCTATGACATTTTTTCTTTGAGAAAAAGGCCCTATTCTAACAGTTATGATGGCTTTCTTTGTGTACTTTGTAGGTGATATGTGATCATTTGGGACTCGGGATCAAGACAGGGTTACCATACATATGGCATAGTAAAGCCAGCAACCCATTTGTGAACTTGAAGAAAGAGTACAAAGGTATCTTTTGGCAAGAAGAGATCATCCCATTCTTCCAAGCCACCAGTCTGCCGAAAGAGTGCACCACAGTTCAGTCATGTTACATCGAATTGTCAAAGCAGGTTAAAGATAAGCTTGGGAAAATAGACCCTTACTTTGTGAAGCTTGCAGACGCCATGGTTACATGGATTGAAGCTTGGGATGAGCTTAACCCAAAGGAGCCTAGGAAGACAAATAGCAAGTGAAAGTATGTGATTTAGACACTGGTTTTGCATTAGGTGAGAGTGAGTGTCAGGATTAGAGAATCTTTGTCAGCCAATTTTATGATTTCAGGTTTTATTTTATGTTTTGTAGCATATTTTGATTTGGCAATCATAGTGATAATAAAAGGATAGTTCCAATTTGACTTTTTTGATGTTTGACTGTGGATGCACTGCAAGGTCTACCTTTAAATTACCCATTAGCATATTTCATGATATTTTCTCTATTGTTTTTGTGTGTGCAAGTGACAAAAACCCAAGAGGTTATCTAAATGTCATTGAATCTTTAGTAAACATCGCAAAGCAACTGCAGTCGGCCGACAAAAACCTAAAATGACTCAAGTAAACAAATCAGAGAAACTCAATTGCTAAAGAAACTCAATATAGCTAGTTACATATATTCGTTCAAAATAACACATAAAATTTCAATTAATAATAAAATTATAAGAAAAGAAAAAAAAACACTCAAAAAACAGACTTCAGTCTGCACTTCAAGACTTCTAAACTTCGATATGGGCTACCCTTCAACTAATTTACAACTCTTTTTTGCATTATTAATCGAAAAGGGTAGTTCACTGCTGAGAATACAAGTTGGATTCACTCTCTGCACAGAAATGCAGAATAAGATCAGGAGAGAGGTGTATAAAAAGCTTCTGTTTTTAGTCTTTTCTCATGAAATTGAAGTAGAATCTTGTGTCTTCTTACGCTTGGCTTCAGGTTCTTCTTCACCTTGTTCTTCATTATTATTAAGAATCTCATTGACTGTTTCTGGGCCCAGAAGAGATGCGTGTTTGCTAGTAATAGTACGCCCAGCCCTCAGTTTTGGGCCCCAATGCCTTTCGGGATTTGGAAGAAAACGAGCCACCTTCTTTGCTTGAGCTTTGCTAAGTGATGCAACCGCTCGAGCAAAACTAGCCTATTGTTGATCATTTCAGAATATGTCAATTTAGTCCACACTGAATGGTATTTGTGGCATTAGATTGATAATGAATATAAGCATACCTGAAGCACGGGTTCCTTGGCTAAGATTACACTTCCAGAATCCTCTGGTGGCTGGGGTTTCACCGGATGACTTTTAACCTTCAAAATGACAAGAAAAGGACATCAATTTCACGCATAGAAAAATGCAGTGTGCACGTAGGAAAAACAAAAAAAAATAGAAAATTTTAGCTTACCCAACAACGCATGATATCCCATATGACCTCCATAGGAGCATCAGATTTTAGACCTAATGGGTTCACATGAGTTCCAGAGATACGATATCCAGCATTTATCACTGCAGACCTAAATATCACTGCAGAAGGCGAAATGCACTTGAGGGTTGCACAAAGATTGTGTAGACTCAGAAAAAGAGGAACATCTGGTAATTCCTGCACAAAACAGACCAAGACTTTAATGAATATAGATTTACATGAATTAGTAGTCACGAGACATTTGGTAAGGAGATCAGATGATAACAGTAGTCTTCTATCTAAATGTAAACTAACATACCTCTGAAATTGTTGTTAGGACTGCAGATATTCTATCAAAAGCAGGATAGCGTTCCTTCATGGATTTCACATCAGCTAAAATGGATGTCACCCAATCTTGATCATGGATAGGAGCTGACCATATGGGTCCACCCATGTTATATTTCTTACCACAGTCTGTGCATTCTTGGGAAACAGCTGGACCAAAGCCCGGAAGATATCTCACACTAGTATTCTACATAAAGAATATAATATGTTAAAAAAATTATCAAGATTTCTGTATGCGTTTATAACAATATATATCAAATAGTAATTTTCGAGATAGATGGATACCTTAGTGACAGTCCTTGCAAGTGGCTGGAGATGAAAAGAATCACAACCGACGCATTGATAAACATATGAAAGCTTGAGTGGAGTGTTCTTCATCTCACCTGCTGACCTGCAATCATGGGATGGTCAAGCAAAATTCAAGAAATGTTGCAATTATTTTATAGCTTGAGAAACAAAGGATACTCACGTATATATGCGAACAAACACACGGACATAAAAGTCCATCTGAACGGATAAAATTGGGACTATGTATCGCTTGTAACGATTTGCATGACTCTGTAATCACGAAAGCAAAAAAAGTTACAAATATTTGCTGATAGCGTGAAAACTTATAACTTACGAAATGTAAATTAAGAAGAAAATAAATCT
>CM040245.1:73882749-74082749 GCA_022545495.1 Chrysanthemum lavandulifolium | reverse complement strand
ATTCATGTTTTGAATTTTGTTTGATCTCGATTTTTTTTTTGGGATCTTGGATCTCAAATTTTTGTTATGTTAGCTTAATTAGATTGTAAATTCGCTTAAATAGTTGTATTTTTGGTGAAGGGTGAATTAAATTGTGTATAAGATAGTAAGATGTGTATCAATGTGTTGTATATAATGCATATGTGGTTGTAAGTCACGAAATTTTGTGCTTTAATGTGTTTGTACATCATGCTTTAATACTTTCAAATGCGAAAAGTCGAAAATTAATTAGGAGAGAGTGGTTTGTGTATTATAAGTAGTAGTGATACTCCATAACTTTTTCTTTTAAGCAAATTACGAAATGAACTTTATACATACTCATATTCTCAATAAACCTTTTCCTACACTTTACCAAAATGACTAAAAATGTCATTTTCGCATATCACAATCAATGTCCTAAATCGGTTATATAAGTATGTACGTAAAATAATCAAGATCAACATAAGGATGAGATACTACTAAGCATAACAAATACTGCATGTAAACAAGTTTAGAATCTCCTTGCACGTGAATACGACAAAATCCTCTCTTAAGAGCATATTTCAATCCTAAAATCGGTGCTTTATATTCAAGAACTTGTTTACTCACGGGCCCAGACCTCACCGACAAAAGAAACCTATATAAATTTCAACACCGATGAAGCCAATCTCGCAACATATACTAAATGATGATGATAAGTGTGTGATATATAAGTTGAGTAGCTCGAATATACCGGACTTCCATCAACATCCTCAGAACATAACTCCACACCGGTGATCCACGATTTCCTTTCACCGCACCATCAAACTCAAGAATACAATCACCGCCACGCAGCCACACCCAATTGCCACGCCTGGGCTCCACGCCCGGGCACGCCCGGCTCACCCTACTCGCCTAGCACGCCAACACGCCATCACTTTTACTTGGTTTGTATCACGCCCAAACTCACGCCAAGAAAATGGTGATACACGTGTACAGTTTAAAACCTATCACGGTGAAATCTAACGATAATATTGAAAAGTTCGTTTTAGTAAAATATATAGGCGAGATTTATATGTGTAAAGTAGTATCAGAAAGTGTTCGTTCCTCTTTTCTTTTAGCAAAGTCTGCTACTGGTACTATTTTTTTACATTGTTTCTCTCTCATGCTCATCACCTTCATTTCATTTTCCACCATGAATAAAAAACAAAGAACAAAGACCAGAGATCACGAGAGCATAAATAAAATTTACACGCACACCATAAAAATGATGCCGCCTGTTTGTGGGATGCCCTGGTAGTCACCACCGCATCACCATAGCTGTGGCCGGGCCTGGTACCATTGAATGCATAGTTTTACTCGATCCTTATAATTACATGAAGTGTCAAAATTAGTAATATGTGTTCCAAAAACACTATATAAACTAAGTGACTTTTTTTTGGTAAGAGGCCTTACACCCGGCAAAATAGCTAGGTGATGTTTTTACAGTTTGTCACAACAAAAACATTTCTAGACAGCGTCCATCTATTAAAATTTGCTTTAATGGATCTTCCACTTCATTGTCAGATGTAATCAAATATCATTCTTGTATTTTCTTTGTTGCTAATGAAATTTGCCATATAACGCAGATTTTGCAGTGTTTCGTTTATATAAATTAAAGTTTGTGTTCAAAATGAGTGGACCAAGTCGTTTTCAATTCATTGTAAAGTCATCCACGATATACAAGATAAATCATAACGACCATGATTCGGAATATGATTTGATTAGGATATAAAAAGCTAGCTAGATGCTTTTTTATGTGAACTAAAATGAAATGATGGTCGCTATATGTGAGGAATCTTTCATCTCCTTGTTTTGGATAAAGTTAATTAAGATGTAGACAAGATTCTTAGTTTTTAGTTTAGTTGAGATCCCTTTTAGTTTCAAGAATAACAAAATATATCTTTCAAGAGGGATGTGAATCAGTGAGTTCAACCTAATCAAATAGTACGCCGTTCGAGTTCGGCTTAATTGGTTTGATTAAACTATGATTGGACTTGGTTCCAGCCTGAGCATTTTATTTAATTTTTGCTTTTTTGAATCAAATAGATAGTCGAGTATCCGTACATAAAGATAAGGTTGGACGCACTCGTTGTTTATAAATCGGTCGGTCATCCAAAAAAGCCTTCGACGACCGACTTTGAAGTCGGTCAAAATCAATGTGGAGCATTGGTCATGAAGTCGGTCGAGGGAAAAAAATGTGGGTATTTTTCAACCGATTTTCAAACACTCCCCACTTTACCCACTTAAGAAAAATAAATAAATAAAATAAATAAATAAATAAATAAATAAACTTTACCACTTTTCACATCCTATAAATACCAACCTCAAACACACTTCTAAACACACAATTCAACCTCAAACTACTTCTCAACACAAGATTATTATGGCTTGCCGTCTCCCGCATTTCGTTGAAGATGTGCAAATGTACGTTAAAAATCAATGCGAAGAAGACGATGAGGCTCGAAAACGCTATTATAAACGTTATCAATCTGTTTGAGCGAGCGAAGGCGCAAAGCAACATATGAGAAAAACTACACGAGTTGCCACGACATTACGCTGAGCGAAAAGCGCGATCGACAAATTTTGATAGATGAAGCCCGAAAGACGGCGACATTCATTGACGACAGTTGTGGGGTGTGTTCAACAAATCTGAACAACATCGACACCAAATTCAATTGAGCTATCGGAGAACAAAACCGATGGTGTATATGCATCAAGTTAAATACGCTACATTTAATTTGTTGGGCAACCTCGCTGACAAGGAACGTTTGGCTCGCGTCGAGAATTTCTTGGGTTATCGATCTCCTCATATAATTACGCATGCGGGGCATTGATTAAGATTTATGATTTATGTATTTCGTATCGTTTTAATTTTTAATATATTGTAATGTTTTATTTTAATGAATTTTAAATTCTTTGCTTAAAATGTTAAAAAAAAAAAAAAAAAAAAAAAAAAAAAAGGTCACCATCGACTATGACAACTTGTACGTGTCGATCGCCAGAGATAGAAAGGCGATGTGGCACACAGTGACTGGGTCACGAGTGTGCCCAGCCTAACAGTTTAACGACAAATAATAATGGTTGCGAACTTGTGATCCAACTTTTCGCGTGACATTTATACATACTAATTAATAGCTCTCGGACAACAAATCAATAATATCTGAAGTTGTGTAATTTAGAATGTTGAAAGTTTAACAAAGTTGTAAAGCATTAAAACCTACTTACTACGCACGTCGTGACCTGTGTCATCAACACGCGCCTTTCTCTCCGGTGACCGGACATGACAAGGATGTCACAGTCGATGACCGACATTTTTTTTTCTTTTTTTTTAAATTCAAACATTTTAAACAACAAATTTAAAATTCATTAAAATAAAACATTACAATATATTAAAAATAAAACGATGCGAAATACATAAATCATAAATCTAATCAATGCTCCCGCATGCAGAGTCATACGAGGAGTCCGATAACCGACAAATTCCTCGATGCGAGCCAAATCTTCCTAGTCTGGCGGAGGTTCCCCAAAAAGCGGCGGTCAAGTTGATGCACTTACACCATCTTTTTCGTTCTCCGATAGCTCCAATTGATTTTGGTGTTGATGTTGTCCGATACCTTTGAACACACCGCCACAACTTGTCAAGAATCTCGCCGTCTTGTGGGCTTGATCCTCCAAAATTTGTCGATCACAATTGCTCAGCGTAATGTCGCGGTAACTCTTGTAGTTTTCTCATCTGCTGCTTCTGCCGCTTCGCTCGCTCAAATGTAAGGATAACGTCTATAATAGCGTTTTTGAGCAACATCATCTTCCTCGCATTGTTTGTTAAGGTACATTTTCATATCTTCAACGGAATAGGGGAGACGGTAAGCCATAATAAATCTTGTGTTGAGAAGTATTTTGAGGTTAAATTGTGTTTGATATTTTGTCTTTAGAAAAGTGTTTGAGATTGGTATTTATAAGATGTGAAAAGTGGTAAAGTTTTTAACAAAAAATTTTTTTTTATTTAAATGTAAACGGGCAAAAAGTGGTTTTGGTATACGTTTGAAATCAGTTGAAAATTCAACCGATATTCAAAAATTATGGATGTCGACCGATGTGGTGACCAACACCCACAATCGAGTTGACCGATCTCTATATCGGTCGAAGTGGGATTTTTTGGGTGCCCAACCGATGTATAGAACTCGACTGTGCCCAGCCTAATTGATTTTAGAATGTAAATAGAATGTATCAGCTATAGTCAACTTGTTCAAATTCTTAGAAAAATTATAAATAAATGAGAAAAGAGTATTTCGGTAATATTCTTTTCTTATTTTTTAAGTTTTAGATAAAAGAGTTTTCTCTTTATCTATATCTATCTATATCTATACTTATTACATATAAAAGAAAAACGGTCAAATTTTAAAAAATAAAATATTGAAAGTCAAAGGTGAGAGAAATGTATGGTGTAATTAATACTCTTATTAAAACATCTCATTACTTAAAAGTACAATAATTTATTCGCATTGTACAACCAATTAAACATATCTACCAAACTAAAAATAACCAATTAAAACACCCCTTACTAAAAAGTATAATAAAATTTTCACAATGTACAATTTAAATAAGCTACAGCATAATTCAAAATATAAAATAATTAAACACATTAATTAATGTTATTTTTAAAACACCCTAAAATAAAAAGTATATGTTATTATACACATTATACAAATTAATAAAACACACAAAGCTTCATACAAGCTAACAAGTTGATGGCACATATAGTTTTAAAAATCGGACCGGACCAACAGGTTCAACCGGGAACCGTTGTCATCACCGGTTCGGCTAACCAATAAAAGCCATCCGAAAAGAAACCAGAGATGACCCATTGAAACCGATACAAACTAGTGAATCAGGTCTCATCAAGATCTATTTCTCCGGTTAATCGTTATAGGGTACTCGCCGCCGCAACGCGCGAGTACCCTGCTATACTATATATAATGGAAAAATCAAAAAGTTAAAAGTTAAAACTAAAAAAGGAAATGTTGAAAACATATATATAAAAGAAAACTATTAATACATATCGGAAATCAGGCTGACCCAGGACGCTTCAAACTCGGTGGTTTGACCCGTTTTTTACCCAACTCATTGGGTTGACTCGGTTTAAATCGACCCGTTTTGCGACCGGAACGGTTCAACTGGTTGAACCACCCGGGTTGAACTGGGTTTCAAAACATTATGTTTAATCCCCAAATCTTCAAACTTTTATTATTTTTCGTTTATAACCCATTGATAACGCTCAAATTGTGCATGTTTTTAGTAGCGTTATCCGTGCTTTTATATGTGTTATTTGGCTATAATCATATGATTTTAATGCTTAATCGTACAAAAGTGCGTTTGCTAGTTCATTTGTAGCCAAGTACAGAAAAGTTGAGAAAAAGACGGAAAAAGAAGTAAAATATGAAGATTTCTCCATGTATGAAGAGTTTCCGACAAAAGCAAGACTTGTGGAGTATATTCGAGAAGATAAAGTCATCAAGATGGTGGTCCAAAGACTCAAGAATAAAGTTCAAGAAGGAGAACGAGAAAGAAATGAAGAAAAGAAGCTAAAACGAAGACATATTAGAAGACTCGTTGTTCCCGACACACCTTCACCATTTTGGCTATAACTTTTGCATACGGACTCCGTTTGACCCCCGGTTCGCGGCCACGGAAAGCTAAGAGATAGATCTACAACTTTGCCATTTATGACTTTTTGTGATTTTGCTCCAACCGATCGGTCGAGCCCCGCAACCGGATCCGGTTGGAGAATGGTCAAGAAGACCAACCGAAACGGTTGGAGCCCAACCGATTCGGTTGGGTGGCTTGGTACAGCCATTTCTTCATCACTAAGGTTCCAAACTTGTTCCAAACGATTCTAGGTCATTCCCACTCAGTTTCTAGTCCCTTCCAAGCTCCTTGGTGACCAAGAAATGCATTTAATACCCCTAGCCTTGGTTCTAGTATAAATAGACCCCTTTGCAACCTCATTTCATGCACCACAACTTGAGAGAACTTCTCTCACACCCTCCTACCACCACCACTCTCTCTAGGTGTGAAATTCAAGCCTCCACCCTTGGGACGAATTTCCACCTGAGAGCAAACCATAACTCGAGTGAACACACCCACTCTCAATACCTTCACCAAGGTGTGAAATTCAAGCCTCCACCCCAAGGACGAATTTCCACCAACTATCCTATCCCAACTTGTGTGAAATTCAAGCCTCCACCCTTAAGGACGAATTTCCACCAACTTATCTTCCCCAAAAGACCACAAACCTTTGCCATTTCCAGAAGTAGTGCTCATGTGTTGCTGAAGGCGTTTGGACATCATTTTCCGGCTTGGTAGAACTATTGTAGTTGATTGGAGGCTTGAAGGAGTGCTATAATCCTTCATCTTTGCCTATTGTAATTCATACTTTGGGTAAACCTTGTTACTTTTCTATTTAAAGATGTTTGTTATTGATATGATTATTGAGATTTTGTGTTTGATTGGAATAATGATGAATGTCTTGATACTTGCTTGTTCTTATATTACTTTTCTTGTTGGTTTGATATGTGACAATCATAACCATCAACTTGTTACTTGTTCTTATAATGCTTTTCTTGTTGGTTTGCTCCGTGACAATCATAACCATCAACTTGTTACTTGCTTAAACAAATAAACGACACTTGTAGTGCAACCAAGTCTCTTGGGACGACCTTGATTTACCATATACTATACTACAACTTGACTAGGGTATACTTGCTCGAATGTGTTCCTAGTTAACCGGTAATTCTTGTTTACAAATTTAAAACCTCGTGGAAGCACATCAAGTTTTTGGCGCCGCTGCCGGGGACTTGTTTTGCACTTGTTTGCTCGTTTGATTGATATTTTGTTTGCTTTCATGATAATTCCGGTATCGTCACCATCAAGTTTTTGGCGCCGCTGTCGGGGATTTAGTTTTTGTTCTTAGGTGTTTGTTTGTTTGCTTGTTTGTTCGAATGCTAAATTGCTCTTGCTCATGAATATGATTGTTTCTTTGCTCTTGTTTGATTGCTCTTTATTGCTTTCTTGTTACTCATGATGTTTGCTTGAATGCTTGTCTTTTTCTTAAAATCTCTCATTTTCTCAAAATTGCTCAAATGATCTTTGCATCAAAATCAAGTTTTTGATGTTGGGATTTCGTTTCATGTGTTCTAGAAATGCTCATTTCAAAGTTTGCTTTCAAAGTGTGCTCGAAATCGTTTGCGAAAAAACCACCAAAACCACCCAAACAACTCTAACCGAATCGGTTGGAATCCCAACCGAATCGGTTGGAGCTCTCGATAAATATTTTTCAAGAAAATCCACTCTAACCGATCGGTCACCACCAGTATCGATCCGGTTGGAGTGTTCTGTTAAAAAAAAAAATATATATATATATATTTTTGTGTGTCTTTGTTTCGTAAGTTTTATGTTTTATATTTTATATGATCTCTTGCATGTCTCTATGTTATTTGTTTTTGTTATTTTTGTTTATATTAGTTTCGTATTAATTTTGAATAAGATTATCTTGTTTTAGATTATCTTGTTTGATTTGTTTTACGTGACTAATTGTGTGTGCTTGCGTCTATGTGATTGTCGTTTTTCTTTATCGTGATTTTATTTGTTTATCGTATTTTGTTTTAAGTGTTGTTTTATGTTCGTGATTGTTAATGTGTGTTTATGTGTTTTATTTACTTGTGTTTAGTTTTGTGTCCGTAACGTTCTATGTTCTTGTTTAATTTTATCAATAAAAGTTTTGAAATAAAACTTGGTTCAAAAAAAAAAAAAAAAAAAAAAACTCCTCCAACCGATCGGTCACCGCAGAACCGGATCGGTTGGAAGGTTGGTCATATGTTGGTTCGTCCCAATCGATCGGTCACTACCGTGAACCGGATCGGTTGGACGAATCGTAAAAAAAATTGATTTTTCGTATTTTGTTCTTGTGTGTTTGTGTTTAGATAGAATAAGTTTAAATGTCTTTTTGTTTTTGCAAGAGTATCATTTCTACTTAATTTTGTTTTTGCGTTTTAACTTTTGTTAATTTAGTACATTGTGAATAAATAAGTACATGTGTTTTTAAAAATAATTGTTTCGAACTTTGTGGGTATGTTCACTGGAAACCCTCTCGAGACTATAACTCGTCCACTCGGGCCACCGAGGGGTTTAAAGGCTTGTTGCATGTGCTAAATGCAACCGTGATGCCTACGAAAGTGAGTTTTAGAATTTTACGTGTTTTTGTAGTTTATTTTGTTTTTGCAGATTTAATAAGCTCTTGGAGGAAGGATTGCTTGGATTGTTGGTGACGTTATACTTGGGATTGGACATGTTTGGATGAGAAATAGATTGATCTCACACGCTTATGCTAGTGTTTGCTTAGCATTTTATCATTTGGAGTTCGATCGCGATTTCTTGGCCCGGGAGGTTTCGTTTCTTTTAGACTTATAGTTTTATTGACTTATAGTTTTATTTTCCCTACTTTACATGCTTTGAAGTTTTCGCAATTGCTTTAGTTTGTTTATTTGTTATTTTTACTTTGTTGGTTTTTTGGCAAATTATTTTTAATAAATTGACTTCTTTTAATCCCTCGAAAGTAAGGCTCACCCATTGTAAACAAACCGTGTGAGAGGTATAATGGGTCTCCCGATTCCCTAAAGAATTTTGGTTTTAATATGCTTGATACCGACCGCTTCTCCGCTTCTTTGTGCGTTTCAATGGAGCTACCGAGAACTCGTTGGACAAGAATAAGTTATGTTTGGTTTTTTATTTATTTATTTATTTATTTATTTTAAAAAGTCGTAACTATATTTAAGTTATTTTTCTTTTGTGTGCTTAACTTAAGTGTGGGGGGGAAATATTCTTGTGAAAAGCGAAACTAGTTTTTAATTTCCAAATGTTTGGGCCAATTTTTAAATTTTGTGAACTTGTTTGCCCTCGTGATCTAGTTGTTTTCACGCTTATAGGATAATCTATTAGAATAACTAGATCAACCCACTGGTGAAATCGGTAATTTTGAAAAACTTGAGATGTGTCCCGATTAATATTGCAATCCATTCTGGGATCGATAACATTTGCTAGCATATTTATATCCCCTTCCACTAAATTGTGAGGATTTTAGCCTATTTCTTATTAGCATACATCTTTTATGCTTGAATCTATTGCTATGAGTGTGCCGGTGATTTTATTTATTCTAGAACTTGTACTTGTAAATCATTACCAGACCGCAGTGAGATCGCATTCGTGTGATATAAGTGTATTCGTGTGATAAAGAGGCAACCTTAGGAATAAAACCAAATGGCCTTCCGTTTACATCTAATGACATTTAGCTAGCCACATCGGTTAGTTAACCACCCGTATGGACCCATTTGTTAGCGCTCATCTTTAGCGCTAGATACCCTTAGTTACACCCTTTGAGCCATCCCTTTCTTTTTGTTAAATCCAGAAAAATACAAAAAATATTTTACACTTTAAACCTTAGCCTACCCCTTGTCATGTCTAATGGTTGGTTGCTAGTTGCTTGGTATGATTGGATTGTTTTTGATGATTATGAGTTAGCCGCACTTTGCCATTCGTGTGTGCCATTCGACAAAGATGAAGATTGATCACCTTTATATTTTGTATTTTGTGGTGATGCTTATACGAAGTGGGGGAGATGTGATGTATGTGAAAAAAAGTATGAAAAAAAAGTGAAAAAAAAAGAATAAGTCATCGAAAAAAAAATGAAAAAAAAATATGTGATGACAATGTGCTATATTATTATGTAGATGAAGGAAGAGGAAGTATGTTTGAGATATCGATTAGCCAATGTGCTAAAACGTGATATATATATATATTTGGTGATCGATATGTGAAGAAGAGAAGATTGTAACTCTAATCATTTTCAGGTTTGCGGATTGTTCGTAACTAGCAACATGGGTATTAGACTTGACTTTATCTTTATTTTTCTTTTAACACCAATTTCATAATATATCCCATGCCTTATCCATACCATTTAATCACCCGAAGCCTATCATTATAACCCGAATTAAAGCCCTCTTTAGATGTTTACACTTGGTGCTTACGCCACGTCGGTGGAGTTTTGTTTCTTGTACAAGCCTATGGTAATATTTTAGATCATGACTGAGCAATCTGAGTTTACTATTCTTTAATACTATCAATCACTAAATAAAATGAGTGTTGAGTAAATTATACATCCGTTCTTTTTCGTGAGGTGCTTAGCCATGTTATCAAGCGAGAGAATCCATGGGGTATTGTCAAACATCTCGATTTTTCACATCTAAAAGCTTAAAACGATGAATCTTATCTCGTACTTGTACTTGGAAGATTTGCATCACATTTTTTTAATCATATTTCATGCACCATGTGGGTTTTATTTTTCTTAATCTCTTGATTTGCTTGAGGGCAAGCAAAACCTTAAGTGTGGGGGAGTTTGCGCTCATTTTTCGATTATTTTATGTTTAATATTTAAAAAAAAAAAAAAAAAAAAAAAAAAGCCAAAATATTTCGATTTTAATTTTTCTTTTGTTTTGTCATTTAGGTTTGTCTTTTAATTTTCTTTTCTTAGATTTGCTTGAGGGCAAGCAAAGTTTAAGTGTGGGAATTTGATAACGCTCAAATGTGCATGTTTTAGTAGCGTTATCCGTGCTTTTATGTGTGTTATTTGGCTATAATCATATGCTTTTAATGCTTAATCGCATAAAAGTCGTTTGCTAGTTCATTTGTAGCCAAGTACAGGAAAGTGGAGAAAAAGACGGAAAAAGTAAAATATGAAGATTTCTCCATGTATGAAGAGTTTCCACAAAAGCAAGACTTGTGGAGTATATTCGAGAAGATAAAGTCATCAAGATGGTGGTCCAAAGACTCAAGAATAAAGTTCAAGAAGGAGAGCGAAAGAAATGAAGAAAAAGCTAAAACGAAGACATATTGGAAGACTCGTTGTTCCCGACACACCTTCACCATTTTGGCCATAACTTTTGTATACGGACTCGTTTGACCCCTTGTTCATGGCCACGGAAAGCTAAGAAAAGATCTACAACTTTGCCGTTTATGACTTTTTGTGATTTTGCTCCAACCGATCGGTCGAGCCCCGCAACCGGATCCGGTTGGAGAATGGTCAAGAAGACCAACCGAAACGGTTGGAGCCCAACCGATTCGGTTGGGAGGCTGGCTGACCATTTCTTCATCACTAAGGTTCCAAACGATTCTAGGTCATTCCCACTCAGTTTCTAGTCCCTTCCAAGCTCCTTGGTGACCAAGAAATGCATTTAATACCCCTAGCCTTGGTTCTAGTATAAATAGACCCCTTTGCAACCTCATTTCATGCACCACAACTTGAGAGAACTTCTCTCACACCTCTCCTACCACCACCACTTCTCTCTAGGTGTGAAACTCAAGCATCCACCCTTAAGGACGAATTTCCACCTAGAGAGCAAACCATAACTTGAGAGAACACACCCACTCTCAATACCTTCACCAAAGGTGTGAAATTCAAGCCTCCACCCTTAAGGACGAATTTCCACCAACTTATCTTCCCCAAAAGACCACAAACCTCTGCCATTTCCAGAAGTAGTGCTCATGTGTTGCTGAAGGCGTTTGGACATCATTTTCCGGCTTGGTAGAACTATTGTAGTTGATTGGAGGCTTGAAGGAGTGCTATAATCCTTCATCTTTGTCTATTGTAATTCATACTTTGGGTAAACCTTGTTACTTTTCTATTTAAAGATGTTTGTTATTGATATGATTATTGAGATTTTGTGTTTGATTGGAATAATGATGAATGTCTTGATACTTGCTTGTTCTTATATTGCTTTTCTTGTTGGTTTGATATGTGACAATTATAACCATCAACTTGTTACTTGTTCTTATAATGCTTTTCTTGTTGGTTTGATCCGTGACAATCATAACCATCAACTTGTTACTTGCTTAAACAAATAAACGACACTTGTAGTGCAACCAAGTCTCTTGGGACGACCTTGATTTACCATATACTATACTACAACTTGACTAGGGTATACTTGCCCGAATGTGTTCCTAGTTAACCGATAATTCTTGTTTACAAATTTAAAACCTCGTGGAAGCACATCACCCATTAACTTTTTTTAACACAAAAGCTGTAAAATCCCGTTGCTATGCACGGGTACTCGTCTAGCACTTACTACATATAAAGTTAAAATGGTCAAAGTTGAAATGTTGAATGTTGAAAAAAAAAAAGTCAAGCTAGCCATGCATGCGTTTGAAATGTCTATTTATGGCATGTTTGGTAGAGAGAATTTAAAAGAAATGAAATCAAGCAGACTCAGAGAATAGAAATCAGTAGAAAATTGTGTTCAATTCTAATGTTTGGTAACAACAGAGACTTGACCCGTCAAATGAAAAAAAAAATTAAATAACATTTTGTCATATGAGACTCACATGTATTTGTTTGTTATTTTTTTTATTAATTTTTGTAAATAACAATTCTAAAAAATTATTTAGATTATTTTTAAAATATTATTATTTTTTAAAAATCTTAATTTAAAAAAATTTATTTTTTAAATTTATTTACTTTTTAATTTGTTTAAAATTATTTTTTTTAAATAATTATTTTAAAATTTTTAAAATTTTAAATTATTAAAAATTTAAATTATTTAAAAAATAATTATTTTTAAATTAAAAAAATAATTATTTTTAAATTTAAAAAAAATAATAATTACCTTACAAAATACTCTCATTTCTTCCATTTCCCAACTAAAAGTAGTGGAAATGAAAGTTAAGAAATTACACTATCAATTCTCTCAAAATTCTCCATAATTCTTCACCTTTTTATTTTTTAACATACCAAACAAAGAAATTTGATTCGTTTCCAATTCTCCATTCTCCATTCTCATTTCCTTTACCAAATATGCACTTAAAGTTTAAAAGGAAACTTAATGGCATGTTTAAAGTTTAAAGAGGAAAATATGACTTTTTAGCTAAAACACAATCACCATCAATGTTGTTGTTACATTTTGCATGGTAAACTGTTTAAACCAGATCTTTGTGTCTACATTTTATATATGTTACTGTAGCAACCCGTAATTTTTCATAAAGTAAAATGACTATTTTACCCTTTGACTTTTTAAAAGTTGACCTTGACTTTGACTTTTGACTATTTGACTTTTACTATAACGTAAAAGCAATTACTGTAACCGGTAGGTCATTTTCCAAGTTAAATAATTCTCTCTTCGAATTATTACTCTCTGAACATTTTTGTTCACCTATGGCTATAAATAATTATTTAAAGTTGTTACTTTATTAATTACGAAAGTTTAATCGTGTAAACTTTCTTCGCAGTCAACACAAGACTACGATAAGCCTATGTGTTCAAAATACTCTATTTTCACCAATAGTCATATTTTATATGAACTATTGCCACTTTGTTATTTTTACGTAGAGATGTTACTTTTTAAGTAAGACGCGTGCTCGAACATACGTTATTAGGTTTTAACAACATAAACGCACCCTATTAGACTTATCACACTTTTATTATACTTAGTTGGAGTATATTGATAAGTTTTAATATTTTTGTAAGTATTACATTTTTACGTTACCCGGTTTTAAGTTTCGTGACTTAAGGGTTTAACGTTAGTAATTACCGGGACCAAACTACACATCATAAACCAAAAACTAGGTAAAAATAAAACACACTACCACCTCTTATGAGAGGTGGCGTGTAAATGTAAGCCACAAGGCCACTTGGCGTTTCTAAACACATCCACTCTTACACATACATCACCTTATGTCCCCCACTTGAGATAACTTCATCACAATCTCATCTTCTGTGGGAAACGGTGTACACTTTATTTATGAAAATCAGATTATAATTATAACAAATAAACAGCAGTAAATAAATAACAGACAGATTGGAGTAGAAGCATAAGACAGACACTATTCAACGTAATTTAAATGAAAGCAGTAAAGAGAATTGCACGAGGCTCGTGTTGAACACGATTCCTTTAAAGCAGTTCACCGTCTGCTTCCTGTGGTACAACGTCGTATTTAGTTGCACCGGACTAGACTACTTGCACGAAAGATCACGGAAAGAATGAGTGTTTCGATCGAAAAGATGGTTGGAACGTTTACGTCTTTGAGCTACGTTTTCAATCTGTTAAAGCCGGATGAGAGCCTTTGTATTTATATTGAAAACCTAACTTGTTTTCCAAGATAAATAAGTTCAAAATATACAAATCATTATAATAAAACGCGATTTGCATATAATATATTAACACAACATTATTCAGTAAAACTTATTCACTAAGTTTAAATCTATTCCTAAAATAGATTGATACGAATTTTGAAAACTACAAGCCGAATCTGCGGCAAAAGATACGCAGTATGCGAGGTTTGAGCCGCATTCGTGTCCGCAGGTCGCGGGCTCGCATGAGTTCGAAGCTTGAACCCATTTGGCCCGAAATCTAAAATCGCACCCCCTGCCACAAGCGTAGGTGTTGGAGTAAAACCAACAAATCATTTTGAAGGTTCATATCAAGATTTCTATATAAACACACTCCCACTTCCTTTTCTAGGCGATGTGGGATGTGTTGTTTTCCCAAATTTGTGTTTCACGTGTCCCACTTTGAGACATGATATCTCATTCATATTAACTCCATTTTGGACATACTTTAGCTCGTTGCGAAGCTCTCGTCGAGGAGAACGCAAAGCTATCAAGAAATATAAATATATATAACATATACATATATTAAATAATGTCCAAAATTTGCAAAAACTCATTTTGCAAAACTATTTTTCCAACAATCCCCCACATGAATGGAAATCGGTCGAAAACACACGAAAGTTTCGGTGAAATTTATGCGGTTAAGTCTTGCATAGGATAGGTAGGTGTAACCCTTTGAACCTTCCCTTGTGAGATGCACTTAGTCTCCTAGATCCGAGTGACGCCGATGTCCTTGAACTCATCATCCATTTACGTAGCGACATTACACTTCACACAAGACTCTCCCGACAACGCCAAGTCCTCATAGTCGTGTTCGTTATGGTCATGAACACTAGCCCGGTTCTCAAGAGCTCTTAGAATTGCGCCCACATTTCCCTTCAAGCGACCCCACTTCTCTCTCACATAGGTGATTTCATCTTGAATCATTAAAACATATGTTTTGTGATTTCAACTTGAATCATTATGCTTTATGATTTCATCACGAATCATTAAAGCCATATGTTTAACCTCTCAACAAGTCACATTTGTTATAGGAATGGACTAGGAAAGTTACAATATTTAGTAACTCCCCACATTGACGTGACTTCCCCACATTTCTATGATTAGGTTGTCTATTGAACCCATATCTTGGGATCTCCAACAACCGGGTTAGGTTTTCCTTCATAGAAACTCATTCCTTCAAGGGCTTTAGTCCCATTCCTCTAGACGACTTACTTACTAACTCTCGCTTAAGCCTTTCGTAAGCGGATCCGCGATGTTATCCTTTGACTTCACATAGTCAATTGAGATAACTCCTATTGAGAGTAGTTGTCGATCGAATTATGTCGACGACGGATATGTCTCGGACTTTCCATTATACATTATGCTATGAGCTACGCCAATTGCCGATTGACTATCACAATGTATACTAATGGCGTTACGGTTTAGGCCACCTTGGTATGTCCTCTACAATTGACGTAGCCATTCCGCCTCTTGTCCGCATTTATCTAACGCGATAAATTCGATTCCATCGTGGACTTAGCTATAACAGTTTGCTTGGAAGACTTCCAAGATATAGCCGCCCTTCTAGTGTAAACACATATCCACTAGTCGATCTAGAATCCTTTATGTCGATATCCAATTTGCATCATCGTATCCTTCGATAACGACTGGATATCGATCATAATGCGATCCATAATCGCGATCGTATCTCAAATAGTGAAATACCCTAGTCATAGTCGCCCAATGTGCATAGCTTGGGTTACTAGTATACCTACTTAGCTCGCTAACAAAGATATGCTAAGTCGGTCGGGGACACATCATTAAGTACATTAACATGCCAATAATTCTTGAATACTCTAATTGGGCAACACATAAGCCTCTATTTTAGATAGATGCTTCTTGGTGTCAATTGGAGTTCTAGCTAGGCCGAATCCCCGCATTATGAGTATTAAGAATTTTGTCCACATAATGTGCTCGACTTAACACAAGTCCATTCTCGAGTTCGTATGATCTTTATTCCAAGGATCACATCACCAAACCCATATCCTTCATGTCAAACTTTGATTTCAACATGTCTTTAGTAGATTTGATCATCTTGTCGTTCTTCACAATGATAAGCATATCATCAACATATAAACACAAGATTACATATCCACTATTTGTGTCTTTGACATAAACACACTTGTCGCATTCATTAATTTTGAAACCACTCTCTAGCATGGCGTGGTCAAATTTTGATGCCATTGTTTGGGAGCTTGCTTTAAGCCATATAATGACTTAACAAGCCTACAAACTTTGTTCTCTTGTCCGAGAGCCATGAACCCTCAGGTTGATTCATGTAGATTTCTTCTTCTAAATCTCCGTTTAGAAATGCCGTTTTCACATCCATTTGGTGATCTTCCAAATTTCTTAAAGCGGCAATAGCAAGTATCATCCTAATCGATGTTATTCGCTTAACAGGCGAATATGGATCAAAGTAATCAAGACCTTCTCGTTGTCTAAATCCTTTGATTACTAATCTTGCTTTATACTTGTCAATGGTGCCATCGGCTTTCATCTTCTTCTTGAAGATCCATTTATAGCCTAGTGGTTTACACCTAGGAGGTAAATCCACGAGCTCCCAAGTATGGTTTTGTAAAATAGAATCTATTTCACTTTTAATGGCTTGTTTCCATTGAGGCCCTTATGAGGAAGTAACCGCTTCTCGGTATGAAGTAGGTTCGTTTTCAACCATAAAAGAAACAAAATCGGGTCCAAACGATTTCTGGTTCTTGCCTTTTGCTTCTTCTCGTTCAACCTCTTCTTCCTCGGTTTGATCTTGTCTCTCATCTTGGAGATCATTATCATCTCGTTGTCTCTTATCTTGGACAACTTCTTCATCTATTCTAGATGAACTTCCAGCCTTCGTTAAACAAGGAAATATAGTTTCAAAGAATGAAGCATTCCTTGATTCCATTAAAGTACCCTTTTGTATATCCGGATTTTTCGAATCATGTACAATGAAGCGATAAGCATCGCTATTCTTAGCATATCCGATGAATATACAATCCACAAATTTAGGTCCAATCTTTTTGGGCATTGGGGTCAGATAGCTACCTTTGCTAGACACCCCCACACTCGTAATCTTGATATGATGGATTTCTTCCATCCATAATTCATAAGGGGTCTCTTCTTTTCCTTACGAGGTATCTTATTTAAAGATAAGTAGCCGTTAAAATGGCTTCCCCACATGTCCCGGCTTAGACCGAACTTAGCAACATGGCATTAACCATTTCTTTCAAGGTACGGTTCTTCCTTTCGGCAATACCATTCTGCTTGAGGTGAATAGGGGCGGTGAACTCGTGTCTAATTCCATGTTTTGCACATAGGTCGAATGGAGACACATATTCACCTCCTCTATCACTGGACCACCTTGATTTTCTTACTAAGTTGATTCTCAACTTCGCTTTTGTATAGAACAAACTTGTCTATAGCTTCATCTTTACTTTTCGATAAGTAAACATAGCAATACTTTGTACAATCATCAATAAACGTGATAAAGTACTTATTGCCACCTTTTGTGGGTAGTGATTTCAAATCACATATGTCGCAGTGTATCATATCAAGTGGTTCGGTTTTAGTTCAACCGATTTGAAAGATGCTCTTGTAAGTTTGGCTTCAACACAAGTTTCACATTTATATTTTAAGTCAATATGGAAATTAGGTATGCAATTAAATTTAATCAAACGACGCATTGAATTAAAATTTACATGTCCAAGACGGCCATGCCACATATTAGAAGACTCAATCAAGTAAGCGAAGAATTCATATTATTGATATCTTTCTTAACAACCATTACATTGAGTTTAAACATACCATTCGGGGCATATCCCCTACCAACATACACTTGATTCTTAGAAAGAACAAACTTATCGACTAAAAACAAGACGAAAACCAAACTTGTTCAACGACCGACTGGACACAAGATTCTTGCGAATCTCGGAACATACAAGACATTAGTCAACTTGAGCTCTTTCTGGATGTCATCTTCAAGATTACATCTCCTTCGCCTGATTTCAAAGATTGCGAGTTGCCCATGTACGACTTCTCTCCACTATCAACCACTCGAAGAGTGAAACATACTCTTATCGGCACGCATGACGGGTAGCCCGGTATCCACCCACCATTCCCTGTTGTTGGAACCTACCAAGTTAACCCGAGAGATCATGGCAATGACATCGGACACCATAGCAATCATGTCCACATCTTCATTTACCATATTAGCTGGCGTGAGTCACCCGCTTGACATCTTACAATTAGCAAGACGGTGACTGGTGGTCACAGTTGAAACACACCCTTGGAACTTACATTTCACAATTGCGACTTTAGGAGCAAGGTACTCGGACTTCCTTTGCCCTTTTGTCATTCTTTCCTTTTCCTTTGCCTTTAGCTTTGACATTGGACTTTGAAGATGACGAAACATGCTCAACCATATTTGCCTTTGCGAGAATCGGTGATATCGTGTTTTTCGAGCCGACTTGTTGTCCTCTTCAATACGAGACGAACAATCAAGTCTTCAACACTCATCTCCTTTCGCTTATGCTTCGGTGGTTCTTGAATTCTACCCACTGAGGTAACTTTTCAATAATAGCGACAACTTAAAAGTTTCACTCAAAGTCATTCCTCAAAGATGAGTGTCGTGTAGCGAAACACGCAGATCTTGAACGACTTATCACATTCTTTGAATCAACCATCTTGTAATCCAAAAAGCGAGCTACCACAAACTTCGTTGTACCAAAGATCCTCGCTTTGTACTTGCGTTCCAATGACTCCCATAATTCTTTGGCGCCTTGGTCTTGCGATACACCATGTACAAAGAATCAACCAAACCATTCGAACATAGTTGTGACACAAAAAATCGAATGTTTCCATGCTTCCAAGGCTTGAGCGACTTGCTGATTGAAGATTGACCTTCGCAGGGAGGTTCCACGTTAGGTGGGTTCTCTTTTAAGAACCGCGCAAGGTTCAAAGTAGTGAGATAGAAAACATCTTACGTTGCCCTCTTGAAATTCGCCCATTGAATTTCTCTCGGTTTCTCGAGATGATTAGCAACAGTGTTGGTAATGGCGACTAGTTACGTTCACGGGGAGTAGTCACGGGAGGGGTAGTAGTGTTTGTCATCCTGAAAATCAAACACAAACAGTTAAACAAACTGTTTTAAATGGTATCTACTTGTACCAGATCTGATTCAACAAAACTCTAGCTTGGTTTTGATGAATTGAGCAAATCAGGTTAATAGAAACTCAATCTTGGTTTCGTTATAAACTGATAATAAAACTGCTTAAAAAAAACGTATTAGATCTGTTAGACTAAATCTGTATGTTAAAATTGTTTAATCGAAACTGATTTCCAAAGAAACTCAACAAGGTTTCGACAGAAAACAGTTTATAAAACCTGTTAATTATTTAATCCGATTTTAACAAAGTGATATAAATTCGGTTAAACCGAATGCTTTTTAAGATCAAGGAAGCGGTGTACACTTTATTTATGAAAATCGATTATAATTATAACAAATAAGCAATGATAAATAAATAATGATGTAAAAGGAGTAGAAGCGTAGGCGATGACATTATTCAACGTAATTTAAATGAAAGCGATAAATAGAATTGCACGAGGCTCGTGTTGAACACGATTCCTTAAAAAGCATTTAAGCCGTCTGCTTCCTGTGTATAACGTCGTGGTTGCGCGACCTGACCGGACTAGACTACTTGCCCGAAAGATCACGGAAAGAATGAGTGTTTCGATCGAAAAGATGGTTGGAACGTTTACGTCTTTGGAGTGCGTTTTCGAATCTGCTAAAACCGAATGAGAGCGCTGTATTTATATTGAAAACCTAACTTGTTTTCCAAGATAAATAAGTTACGAAAATATACAAATCATTATAATAAAACGCGATTTGCATATAATATATTAACACAACATTATTCTCAGAAAACTTATTCACTAAGTTTAAATCTATTCCTAAAATAGATTGATACATAATTTGGAAAACTACAAGCCCGAATCTGCAGAAAAAAGCGGTATCGCGAGGTTTCGAGCTGATTCGTGTCCAGGTCGCGCGGCTCGCATGAGTTCGAAGCTTGAACCCATTTTGGCCCGAAATCTCGAATTTGCACCCCCACAAGCACGAGGTGTTGGAGTAAAACAAACAAATCATTTTGAAGGTTCATATCAAGATTTCTATATAAACACACTCCCACTTCCTTTTCTAGGCGATGGGATGTGTTTGTTTTCAAATTTGTGTTTCACGTGTCCCACTTTGAGACACGATATCTCATTCATATTAACTCCATTTTGGACATACTTTAGCTCGTTGCGAAGCTTTTAAATGAGGAGAACATAAAGCTATCAAGAAATATAAATATATATAACATATACATATATTAAATAATGTCCAAAATTTGCAAAAACTCATTTTGCAAAACTATTTTTCCAACATCTTCTACATGCAAAAAGTGACCAAATCCTTTCATCTCCCTCCCTCATTGCTGTCCACTTTCATCTCCACTTCACCATATAATACTTTGATTCATACAACAACATATAATAAGAAAGATGAAGGCCTAAGTGAGCTCTACATAGTTCAAGTGTTGTTTTAGTGATTCCATGGTTAGATTTGAAGTTATTCAAGGTGTTATGGGCTGAGATAAAGGGGATTATTTGGTGATTAACAAGGGTTAGAATCAAGTGGGTTGAAGATTCAAGACAAGGATTAGAGATTAGAAGGATTAAGGGTTGAATTGTTTTTGTTGTACTAGTAACTTGTCATCCTAATCCTTGTAAGATTTGAGTTTATTTTCTTGTCATTCAATATGGTTTTAATAATCTCTACAATTATTTGATGTAATTTGATATAAGTAGTATATGTAATATGGCTTAATTGATGTTGTACATGAGGTTGTGACAATGAAAATAAGCTAAAACAAGTCCTAGGTAAGTTCTATGAACTTGAATTCTGCAACAGTCCCAAAGTTTGATTAAACTGATCATCTCAGTAAATCTTGAGGTTAATTCAGTAAGATAGGCTTTTAGAACAATGTCTTACGGTCGTTTCTCCGGGTGGCGCACCTCATAACTCTTCCCGATGAGTAAATGAGAGCCAAAATGGCAAAACATGTCAAAATCTGCACACCAGATTTCATTTTGGGAAAAGCCCATGGTTCTGGTCATTTCTGGAAGTCGACTCAGTTTTATGAAATGTAGCCAAGACCTAAAATTGAAGTTTGACGAAAGCCGCGTGTCAAAACAAGTTGTAGAACTCAACTTATGGTCGTTTTGGCAGGACTAAGTGTGCATCCAAACTTTCTGCAATGAAATATAAGTATATACTTGTAATTAGACTATTGATATAAATAAACTTTAGAACTTGAACTTGATTAAGCTTGAGAAGCTGTTAGAAAAAGTAAAAACTAGAATTTGAGCTTTTGAATTACTTAAAAAGGACTTGTGGTTAAAAAATTATGCCTAGTTAAGTTTTAATAGATGAAAATATAGTGATGGAACAAAAGCTTGCTGATACGATTTTAAATCACGATTTTGACCTTTTTCTTGTCCGAATCAGCAAAAGTGTAATACACGAAAGTTGCTCAGAATGACTTTTTCTACGAAAACTCCGGAGCACATAATCAGAAAGTGAACGACAAAACCTAAAAACGACAAAAACTAAACTGACCTGTTGTTGACTAGAAAACAACCTTAGTGAGAAACTTTAAGTGATATAGTGATCTTTTGAGGCCAATATAAAGCCAAGATTAAGTCAAGATTGTTGTCTTGAAGTTGTCTAACTTAGACACATCCTTAATATGGTCTTGGTTATTATTGCTTAACCATAACTTAGTTGCACGGCTAGTATAAGTCTAATGACCGAAACTTGTTTTTAAAACTTGTTCACTAGACTTTGCCAAACTAAGTAAATGACCATATAACATGTTAAACTACTTCACGACCTCTTGATTTTGATAGCCTAAACAATAGTACGAGGTTATTTATAAAAGGGCTATAAGCCAAACAACATTTAAGGAATACTTTAACTTAAGAATTCATGTACAACATCATATTGAAAGCCAACAAACTACATATACATGTATACTTATATCGTACAATATACTAAAACACGAACACTATGCTTTCTTAGGTAATCGTTAAAGATCGTGGTCTTACCATACTCTATTGTTGACATACAATATATCGTTACACTCCGTTACTAATCACTACAGTGAGTTCATAGCCCCACTTTCTATTACTTAATTGTTTTACAAACCCTTGGGGGAGATACATGCTTTATTTTAAACCAAACACATTGCTTTCAAACTGTATGCTTATCTGATTGTTTTATTAGCACTAAGTTACCGCATTTGCCAAACATAAGTCCCTAAATCATGAACTATTAATCACTAGAGAGAGTGAGCACGAATATTGTGAATAGATCTATTGGGATTGACGAATCATGTTTGTGTTGGCCTAGTTAAAGGCAAACAAACGCACTATATTTGAGTAACATTAGGTAAAAACTGCAATTTTACCTATTAGGGCTGGTGCCAACATTTTTACCAATTAATTTTGGAACACGTTAACGCCTTGGTTGCATGATGCTTAGTGTAATAATAATTGTTTTGTTTTCAAACCATTGGTGTGAGTCTAATTAACTCACACTACCAACATAATGTGTTCAACCATCAAACAAACTCTATGAACTTCACTTTACCTTTGTGTTGACAGTTTTAAGCATGTATTTCAGGTCAATAATGTCGGAAGCTGGCACGGAAGAGCAAGGACTAAATCAAGAAGGCTATAAATTTATTATCATTCGAAAATCAATTTAATGTATTTTGAAAACAATGGAACCAACTGGGACCTATTTTGTAAACTCTGATATAGTTTGAATAATAAATCCTTTTTAAAACGAATCCTTTAGAGATCGTTTTCTATTATTAAGACTGTTGTGCCGTCGAGTAACATCCAGTTTGAATTTCGCTGCGTATCACGAAATTGGGGTGTTACAATTACCACATGATTTATCAAGTTAAAAGTGAAATTATAATTTTGTAATCCATAGATATAATTTATACGTAAGCATACTTAAATTATGAGAAGTGATTGTGGTGCTCTATTCCATGATATGTTATCAATCAATGTTCATGTTTTTTAAATGTCAACACAAAACTTAATTGAAGTTTTGTTGGTCATAATAATCCACTTGTAACAACGAACAAAAAACCAATTTATAGGTAATTATTAAAGGGCTCGAAACTGACTTTTTTGTATGTGCTTAAAGAGAGTTTGGTAAACATGTTTTACTTTTCTAAAATACACCTTTTTCTTTTTCAAAAAATCGCACTTTACATCAAGGGTGGAACCAAAATCACGAGTTCTCAAATATATTTATTTGTCGTTATACACCGTCGTTTTACGCGAATATACGTCTATATATAATAGAGATACAAATAAAAATACTTGACTTTAGTAATCTTAATAACATTCTAGTGAAAAGTAAAGTAAATAGGTATGACATGGCCGAGCATGATGGACCGCGGATCGGACCGAACTGACAAACCGGACCAAATTAAATCGGCCGGACCAGACTGAGTGTATTTCGGTCCGATTATCGGTCCACCCTTTTCCTTATATTTGGTCATCGGTCGGATCTGATCCGGTTTGGTCTTACAGATAACCGGCCATTATGCTTTGTTAGATCGGACCAAACCGACAAACCGGACTGGACCGGACCGACTCGGACCTGGACCGAACATTTCAGCCGGGTCCTCGGTCCGGTGTTTTGGGCCAAATCGATTTTTGGTCCAGTCTAATTTTGGTCGGTCCGTCCAATTTTTGAACCGTGCCAAACCCTAATAATGTACAACGAGTGGAACAAAACTTGCAGTTAAATAACTGTTTGTATTCCTCTAATTACAAGCCGAGGCAAATATATACATGTGAAAACCCTATGTTCCTTAAAAGACCTAGTGGAAACTACTGCGCAAAAGGATTACTATTTTAATACTTGATTCCTTTATCATGATTCTAATTCTCCACGTAAAGGTTAAGTCTTTGAAAATGAGCTCCTTTTAGTCGACCTTCGATCTATCCTCTCACCAATGTCTTGGTCTAAGGTCTATTCATTTTGAAATCTTTTTAAATCCGGTAGTGACCATAGTTGGACAAAGTACTGCCAAATCCTGGAAGCGGTTTGTATAAGCCGTGATGTCAGTCCCTTTGACATCAGAATTCCACCTCCACTTTCTACACTTCATTCCTGGGACAGTACTTTGTTGTCATCATCTTCTTCAGTTCACTTTAGCTTGTTTCATAAGCAGCCTCTAGTACAATAGATTGTGTGTATGCATTCCACCAAGTCAATGCACCATCCAGTAAGGTACAGGTGGCATACTTCACCTTGCAATCCTTTGAACAGTTACAAATGTGGAACACAGATTCTAACTTTTCAAACCATTGGGTTAAATCGACTACTCCTTCAGTCCCGCTAAAATTACAGGGCTTGCAGTTCGTGAATTCCTTGTAGGAGCAACCACGAGTAGTGGGATCCATTCTTCCAACACTACCACTAGCTTCATTGTTCACACCATTAACTCTGTTGCGATTTTCTTCATAATTTGCAATTGCTTCTGCGACTCGTTGCGCAATGAGTTGCTCAATAGCTGCTGAATTCAAAGCTTCTCTCCTTGGCGGCATGTTTCTTCAAAATAAGTAAAGAAGAGTGAGACGTAGTAAAGACGTGTCCTAAAAGTGGGTGTTCTAAGGAGACATATTACAAGGTGATAGGTAAGGTCGTGTTCTGATTAGCTGGCGTGTTTCTAGGCGGTGGGTTACAAGGCGATGTAGGTGTTTCTAAAAGTATGGGACGAGTGTTTAAACTCGTCTTCAGAAACGGTTAGTAAGGTAATCAGGGGGATCGACAGACTACGCCGGGTTCCAATGTCTTGTAAAACGATGTTATGCAAGGTCATGAAAATGTTTTAGACTATAAAAATGAATGAGACTGTACAAAAGTGTGTGGACTCGCAGCGGAATGTTTATGATGCAAAGGTAATTGTCTAAGCCTAATGATGCAACCTAGTTCTCTATAACCTTGGCTCTGAACCAATCTGTCACACCCCTAAAATGTTGCAGTGGAAAGATAACCAAGGCGTGACGTTCATAGCAAAAAGACAATAATATAAAGAACGACATCTATATGAGTCGTTTTAAAAAGATATATCATTTGATAAATTTAAACAACATAAGTTTTCAAATACAATTGTTCTCAAGGTTCACAGCAACATAAAAGAGTTTTGGAAAACATAGTCAAATAATATATAAAGTCCATGTAGTACAAGCTTCGTGAATGTGACCGCCAATGGCGACTCTATGAATGGACTCCATGTATGCTAGACGAGCAAAATTTAAGCACATGAGGAATACATACTAAAAATGTCAACATAAAGTTGATGAGTTCATAGGTTTAAGTATTTGTAAAAGTGGACCACAAGATTTAATGTTTGTTTGACTGTTTCATTCGGTTATGTATGTAAAAATTGCACTAAGTTCATGACCCAGAAGCCTTAATGTGTTATGTGTGACCAATACATTTGGTCATGTAATATGTTTGCCAATGTAGGTGTCTTGCCAAACACCCAAAGTTCTCCAAATGGTATACGTCCGTTTGACCGGTATCTCCGGTCAAGCGCTACTTACCCGGACGGGGTTTTCAACCTAATAGATCTATTCATGTCATTCTTACTTACAAGTAATTAACGGTTCATGATAAATGAGGACTTAATGACAAATGTGGTAACTTAGGCAATTTTATAAATGTTTTATGCACTCGTGTCTGTATGAAAGATCAAGCAGTGTATTGTTACTCCAAGAATTTTAAAATAAGTATAAACATGTAAAATGGGGCTATGACACTCACCTCAAGCAATTAAAGTATTCGGAATAGTATTACGTAGAGTAACGACAGGGAATCCTATACGCGACCTAGAATATTAAGTCATTTTTTGACAAATACAACATGTACTAAATGTGTATGAGTTTTAAATATTTTTAACACCCTTGTACATTTGTAGCAAGGTTTTATAAAGTTATGTAAGTTAAACGTTTAAGAAAAATAGTCAAAACGCGTTTTTAATAATGAAAACCCTAAAACTCTCTGTAAGGTTGCTGATTGAAATAAAGTTCGTCTTTAAGAAGGCGTATCTACTTCGTTTTAAGCTCGTTTTTATCATTCAACTCTCTAAACACTGGTAATTATGTATACTCTCATTATATTAAGACCTCGATTTGCGAAAGCATGTTTTGGATATAAATTTACACCTATTTAAATCTGGACATGTTGTTACACTTTTCAAACAAATTCCGACTTCATCGGGCTATTTGTCACTCGTTTTCTAATGAAATTACATAGTTCAAAAGCCTAGGTTCATAAATTTTTGAGTCTACTTTCCAAAAATGTAAGCTACTTGTCTTGGTTCTTCACCAATTTTTCTAGAAAATTCAAAATGTACATGGGTGTCGGGTATGCCAAAATTCAGAAAAATAACTCAACTTCTCGGGGCCGTAGTTCTTCGTCACTTATCCTCACAACTCGATCCAAATTTCTAAGTTTAAGTTATGGTCTTGTCTAAAAAAGTTCAAAAGGCTCGATTGCTCAAATTGCACCTAAGGGTTTGTTTTGTACGAATGAAATCTAGAACTCAACTTGTGTTAGTTTTGGACAACCGATTATCATTTATTAAAAAAACTAAATCATCTCCAAAAATTATGAAATTCAACGAGGAATTTACTAAGACATATATTTAAATGTGTGTAAATTGGTTTTGCCCAGAAAAATTCCTATGATGGTTTTCTATAGTGATGTATACGACTGAAAAACTGGGACTAAATATATGTTTTGTAACTTAAGTTTAAATCAAATTTTCAGTACAAACAAGCATATATGTAGGTGATATAAAAGAACATGGAATGGTATATAAGAATGAAATAAGTATGGAAGTGAGTTTCAAAATGCTTACAAATAGTTGGTGAGTGTGTAGATGCACAAGAACCCAAAAATCACTAATAAAAACCCTAAATTACTTCCAAACCCTAGCTTAATAACCTTACCCTTAACCTAATACTTAAAACAACTCTTGAACTAGCTTGAAGACCCTTTGTTTTTGTCCCTACTAAGCCGTGTATATGAGAGAGTATTGAGTGAGTGAGTGTTTGATTTGATGTGTGATAAACTAGCTACTTTGGTGCCTTTCTTATAGTGTTATTTGTGGTTAGGTTGAATGGTCATTACAAGGTCACAAGCCCTTGTATAGGCCTTTAGGAAAGCCCTCACATGTGTCTTGGGGCGTGGAGGGGGGAAGGTGCAAGGCTCTAGGGTGGTGGTGAATTTTATGTTGTGTTGCTTTTGATACTAGTAACATAGAATTTGGAAATTCAAAATAAGCATGTGTTGGCATTGTGTTGTGGCTAGTTTTTATAAAGGCAGGGTGTTTTATTTTTGATTTTTGATAGTTATAGATGTGTAAATATGTATATATTACAAAAATGTGGTGCTTCGGATTGGTTATTGTATGCATGCATGAGTTTAAATGCAAAATGTATGCGTTTTACGTAAAACTTGTAAATCAAACGTGTAGACTTATAAAACATGCTTGTAAAAGTCATATGACACATGTTTGACATAGACTAAACTTAGTCTAATGGCGGTTTACGTTTAAAGTCGTTTTCCGTTTACATGATTTAACCTAACAATTATACGTTAAAGTAAATATTTAAACGTTAAAAGTAAATTATTTTGAGTTTGTAGACAATTAATGGCCTCAAAAATACGAGTTGTTACAGAATATCAACTCATGAATGATGCTATAGCCAAACTAGAGTAAATTGTAAAAATTGTCATTATGGTTTGGTCAAATTGCAGGTTTAGTATGTATCTCTTTGAGAGTGCGCTCATAGTCTTTATGAGGAACTTACAAATGCACATTTGGTCCCTGGCTAAAGCTAAATTACTAAACTACCCTCTTTGTCTTCTCTTTCACTTTGCCCTCTGTGGGGGTAATTTAGTCATTTAAATTTGGCCAAAGACAAAGAGCGCACTTGTAAGTTTTCTATAATAACAACGAGTTCATTTTCAAAAGGACAGTGACTAAACCAGTTTTTTGCAATTTACTTGCCAAACTATTAGTAAAGTTAAACTTGAGACAAACGTAGTTGTCACACCATCATTCACTATGAAATTGGACAACTAAGAATCCTACAAATCAGCAAAAGCAATATACGAAGTATATTTTAGAGAATTTTCATATATACTCAAACATGATTTGGAATTTTCATACATCCTCTTTTAAATTTGAAAATTTTATATATAATCAAACATGATTTATAAATATTATACATTATGCATTAAATGATTGCATTTTGAATATATATAAAATTAATTATGAAAATAAAAAATATATGAAATTAATCTTATATTTTATGTTTACTAAATAATGACATCATAGTTTATTACCCCAACACCAAATAACCATACGATGCAATTCTATAACTATAATCCTTTTAACGACATTAGTTAATCACCAACTTAACTGAAATTATAATGACATTTATAACTTAATTAGTATAAGTTTTTCATATTGCTTTCTTAAAAGACTCGTGTAAAGTGTACGTCTCATATGTATAAATTACACAGGCCTTAAAATCTACAACTAGCATAAACTAGTACTGGATACTTCACCGAATGTATATGTTTTATAAACAAATTTTACGTTAAACTTGACTATGTCATATATGAATGTTTTCCAGACTTATAAGGAAGCATTGAGTTCAAAGAAGCACTTATTGATGTATAATTACACGAGGTATACGTGTCAGAATATTAGTGGAAGAGGCCACATGCCTGTAGCTATCAGTAGCACGTGTTGAGATACGACCATTGGTTAATAATCGTTTATTGACAAAGCGAAAGAAAATAATAATAATTGTACTGAATTTTGTCTTGAGCCAACTTAACGATATGATGCATCATATCCCCTCAGTAGTTTGGGTATTCGTTCCATAGGTGACACTCGAGATTTTTTAAGCAAGTAGTTAATGTCGTGTACTTTCAACATGTAACGTTTCAACAATGGAGAAGAATATATCATTGATGAAAAAATGAATGTAACAGTGATTTTAGTATCTTAACGAATGTGAAACAATGGGATTACTTTGTAGACTTGAATTTCTTAGTTTGCATGATAACTAAACTTGAGGGACTATTTTGCCATTTTGGTAAAATAACAATTAATGGTGAGGACCATTTTTGCCATTTTGAAACTTAATATATATCGAATGGTGATCCGCTGAATGTCGAGACTATTTTGCCATTTTGCCAAACTTACAAAGGACTTAACAGTGACACTTAAACCTCGGATACTTAAACCTCAGGACTATTTTGCCATTTTCCAAACTTACCAAGGACTTATAATTAAACCTCAAGGTATTCTCGCCATTTTGAAAAGTCAACTTTGGGATTTGTACTCCCATCTTTAGTATATATATATAATATAATAGAATGGAATAATGTGTCAAAATAAATGGGTAGTCGTGGTGAATGGATTATCGAGTAAACATCCATAAATGGCTTAGAGGTCAAGGTATTATAACACAAGATGGGGGCGTTAATCCTATGTGGCACGGAGTTATAACATGTTACCACACCGCCCTCTTATCAAATCCAACGGTGTTAAGCCCATCGTTAGTATATTAACGTGCATTATGACATTTTTGTTTAAATGGTTTTTTGTGTTTTAATTTATTATACGATAAATATGGCCCAAGCCCGATTGTGAGTTTGGGTCCATTAGGGTTTCTAGACGTAATCACATTATAAATATCGTATCAATAATAAAACATCTCTTGCGGGGTTTCATTATTCAACGTAATTGAGTATGGTGGGTCTCAAAAAATGATAGTGTTAATGGTGTTATGAGTGTGTTATAAGTGATGAGGTATTTTGGTCTGTTGGTGTTAAAAGTGAGAAGAGTTGGTGCGGATGTGAGATCACTTTTTAGTGTTATGACTTATGACACCTTGAGGTCTTAGTGGCAAGTGATCTTAAACATATAACTTCTTTATAAGATGGCTACGGCACAAACTAATTCACTAAATGAGAAAAGTTCAATATAGAACCAATATTTGTCATATAACCAATGAACCAATCATTGTCACTCATTTCTTTTATTAAAATATATTCACCTTTTTTTTTAAAATTAAATATCTCACAAATCGTTAATCGTTACGCCAAAAAAATCATACCATCTCGACGAGAATTAAATTATCTTTTATAGATATGATTGTTGTATATCTTTTCGAACTTTTTTTAAAAATCGTCTTAAAAATCACACGTGATTGATTTTCTGAATCAGCGTGCGATTTTCCTGACCTAAATTTAAAAAAAAACTCGTCGAAAGTATATAACAATCTATCTATGAAAGATAATTTAATCTCACATAATAAGATTTTTGTAGAACAAGATTTACCGTCATAAAGATATTATTATTTTTTAAATGTGAAAATGATTTTTATTAATTTGATAAAAATAGATAATTGGTTCATCGGTTTTATAACAAATATGCTCTATAATGGATCTCAACTCTTCACTAAATACATATTAGCGGCTTGATCATGGTCATGCAAAGGGTCGAAAATGCCTATGAGAGAATACTTTATCAAAGTTGTGTACATCTAAGTAAAGACTCGCAAAATAACTTAAACATAAAAAAAAAAATAAAAAAAAACGCAATATGTTTTACATAGTATTGTACTAGTCGAGTAGCAAGTGGATGGTCAACAACGGAATCTCTTACCAATATTCCTTGCGAGAATCGGGTGTGGTTCAATGAATTGCTACAACGTCAACACTGACGTATCAGTTTTTTCTCGTTCATACACAAAGCACTCGCAATTCATTAAATCGTATACAATTCTTCCTATTGCCGATGGCCTAAGTGAGTGTTAACAACTTAACACAGTGTAGTTTAAACTCATGAGGTCAACGTTGTCACCACCTATTCAGCATGCTTTCATTTTAGATACAGAAGCAATATAAGATATATCATCCGATGGATTATAACTTATAACTAATATGCTTGTTTGTTTCGACAGATGTATATGTCTGAATATAATTATGGAGTTGTGCTATAAGTGATCCAAAACATCAAAATTTGGAAGCTGATGTTTCAACTATAATTCATTCACTTAGAAGATCTGCATGGGCTTTACGTGCTACAAATTGGGCCCATTATAATTATTTATGGGCTCTTTAAGGGTGTCCAAGTCCAAAATGCAGGAATGTAAATTTTTATTCGACCTGTCTACAAGACATTTAAATTTTCGCTCCATTGATTTTGGCATAATAACTTGGTTGATTACAAACATTAACATGATTCGAGACATTGCAGTTTTAATTTACATACTTTTGGCTGAAGAAGAAGAGTGAACTTAACCAAAACCAATCACTAACAGAAGATAGCCCAAAAGAATGTGTATACGACATGACAGATATCTATGTCGCTATATGCTCTGCATATTAGAGCAATGGGTATGGTGCTAAGCAAAGGGGTGTTAAGGTTTAACATTTTCAAGTTAAGCCATGTTAACCATACCGTGTGTGGTGTTTAAAGGGGTGTTAGACTATCTTTATCAACAACCCATCACAACCCAATCTCTTAATAAAATATTATTTTCTCTTTCATTCACCTACTCAACTAATACATACAACCAATCTATATTTTTTTACCATTTATCAACAACCCAACCTAATAACATAAAATAATAAGTATTAAAAATGAAAAAGAAAAAGAAAAAAGGAAAAAAAAGAACAACTAACCATTCGTGAAATGACATGCATAGATTGAAGATCGCAACTTCGGTTCCGCTATACGATCTTGGTTGGATAGGAAGATTGGATGATTTCATTAAAAAAATAATATTTTCGTACTTATATCTGCCCCCTAAATGAAAGGTTGTTTTTGTAAATTGTTGGTGAGTTAAGGTTTAACTTGGGTAAGTTATGATAAGGAGTGTTTTTTTGTTGAGTTAAGGTGAAATGTTAAAGCTGATGTGGCGCTGACGTGACAAATGTTAAACCTTAACACAAGGTTACCACCACACCTTGTGCTCTTAGTGTCAATAAACAATGTTTAACTAATAGCATATATTGTATTTAGTGAAGTAAAGTCGATTAGGGTCGAATAAGAAAAAATATTTGGTGTAAACAATGAGACACTCATACATGTCCAACCATAAATACGTGTGACTTGAGTCACGAAGAGAGGCACGACATATGACATATCATATATCCAATTGTTTCTTCTATCCATAACTATGCCCATATACCGACATATGATGAATGTGAACCCCAGTTTCTTCTCAACTGATGTATGGATGTTCATACATACAACATTACAAGGATTCTGGCTATGTGGTTTAGAGCTAATGATTTGTTTATAATAGATGATTCTGAGCAAAATCTGAAAACCAAGAATGATTAAGTTGTCAGTGCTTTAGAGCACTCAGGGCAGGGGAAATGTCCTCTGGCTCGACATTTAGTGCACGATAAAGAACTCATCTTTGACTTTCCAACAAAAGAAAGTTCATCTGAAGGGCCAAAACTGAATGCACCGCCTTGTTTGAGTGATCCAGAACCTTTGCAGTTTGAGCATGCAATCAGCTTTAAATCACCACATCTCTTGCACATGCCTAATGAGCTGCATATCCGGGAGCATGTCAGAAAGCGCTATTGTCAAATTACACACAAAGATTGGATGCATATGCATAAGAGGGACTGACGATTTGAATAACTGCACTTGGCTTCTTGTTTTAATCAAACCAAAATGTTTTGCAGAAACGCGAAAAAGAATATTAAAGAAAAAGCAGAAAAGAAGAGTGTTCACTTTTTAACAGTCCATTTGGCTTAGAGATAAGTTTTTCCTTGGTATTTTGGAATGGATGATAAGTATGGAACAAAATCAGAGTGTTCAAGAAGTCAGTTACTCGAAAACAAACAAATGCTTTAGTATGGTTGGGAGTGATTAACATGATATACTGCGTAAATACAATTTCCATCCTAAGCCTTGCAAAACTAATGCAATTGTGCACCATGTCACCCAAATTTCAAAAATGACAACTTAAAGGCAAACCCGTGAAAGATTTAAGATTGGTGATGAAGACTTTGAACTAGAACCGCAAATTTCAAGCTTACACCTTCACCCTATAATTCAGAGGCTAGTTTTTGATAGAGTAGTCATATAGGAACAAGACACTATAATTAGAGAACTTGTAATTCTAAGTGAGTAACTAGCCAACTTTACCCCACAACAACATTTTATCTTGATATACCAATGATGTAACTTATCAAACAATCCTTCGAAAAGATTATGTAAAAAAAATATACAAGACAAAAGTAAGGCCATTAACATTTCAATTTTAATAAAAAGAGAGCACAGAGTTGATGGTTACCTGCGTTGGGAAGCAGAAATGAAAGAATCAATCCTAGGAGCAGAAATAGTGGCACATAATAACAGAGCACCAACTCCATAACCAGCTACTTCACTTGCTGTTATGTGTTCCAACATTATCTCCTGTTTTTTTCACTTGCTAATTGGTAAAGACTGTGAAAGCCTTATCACAAGTATAAAAGATATTTAATGGATGGAAGTGAAACTACAAAGTGCTAAAAGGACCACTAAACTTTGATGCTTTTGCTTCAAAGTCCCTGTACTAATGGACTTGTATTTGGAATTCTCTTATTATACAAGAGTAAGGTGCTTATAATATAAGCTTTGTTCAACGGCATGTTTGACAAAATAAAATTATGCTTATTTTTTGAAAAAATAAGGTGCTTATAAATTTTTTTGTAGTTTATAAAAATAGTATACTTTTTTTTAGCTCCCGCTCCATCTTCATTTCTAATTTCAGTAACGGTTTCTCTCGCCAAACATACCCTTTAAGTATCAACAAACTTATAAAATTATACACACTCAAGAAAGTGCCCTGAATAAAAATGTCATTTTTTTTATTCATATTTTTATCCTTAGATGGTTTATTGGGAAAGTGGGCTATAAAACGTTTGGGCCAGGCATTAGAAAAAATCAACCGCTAAAGTTAACAACCGTACATATTATACATTGCGTTAACTTATCGTTCGGCACACTAAACACTAAACTACAAGGGTTTGAGTCGATGGTTGCTTTTGATCTGATCGAGGAGATATCTTAAGATCAGCTGTGAAAGATCTTATCCCATGGAAGGTCGTTTGTAAGTCGTGGTATTCTTTGATATCAAGTTCTCGTTTTGCTAAATTACATCTAAGGAAAACTTGCAATAACAATGATAGCAGCAAATCTAATAAAGACATCGGACATATAAGGATAGCGGACATGCTTGACCAGAGCGTGTATGAATCTAAACACTGGAAGGTTGTTGGTTCTTCCAATGGCCTTGTATGCCTCTCGTATGAAGCTCTAATTTTCATAAACAATCCTTGGACTAGAGAGACTAGAAAACTGCCAATGGCGCCTCTAGTTTCTCAAATGAAGTCCCCTCTACGGGTACGGTGTTTTGGTTTTGGTTATGATTCATTAACGGATGATTACAAGGTTCTTACGGGGATCTGAAAAATACTAACGAGACACTTATTCAAGTTTTTTCATTGAAATCCAATACTTGGAAACATATCGTAGAATTCAAGTATTGGTATATACTGTTGGAAAATTTAGTGCACTTGTGGGATTAGTTCACACCTTGTAATGGGTTAGGAGGTACGGAGTGTACACCCATAAGGTCCATGAACACCTCGACTCAATAGTGGTTTGTATTGGTAGTCTTGGTGAAAGTCTTTGCTTGTGGAAAGTCTTGCTTGTGGGCGGTGTTCAAGCGATAAGCGATGTTTCCATTTGAGTGGTGTATCCACCGATAGTGCTATGAAATCTTGATAAGCGGTGTTTCCATCGATAGTCGTATTTCCTTTGCAGTGGAAAATCTTGCTAGTGGAGAAATCGCTTATGGAAAATCTTGCTAAATGGCGATTACAACTTTTTATGACCACGTTTAATTGGTCATGTAACCACTAACTATTATAATGGGGATAATTATGAGGCTATTAATGGGCCGATTAATACTCATAATTCCATTTGAATAGCTCAAGAGTAACCTCCTATATAGGAGATCCGAACATGCATGATGAGATGACAGAAAACACTAAGCACTTATAAGCGCAAGGGTTATAGAATTGTGCCTAATTCCATAGCGCATTTGGTCTTATCCCAAGTAGATATTCGTAACCCGGGCATTAGGGTTGAATAGTTTACTTTGGAAAGTGATCACACGATTCAAGTGATATCCCAGAACCACCTAGTGGTATTTGTTTCTTGAAGTTGATTATCTAACCACATTCGGGAAAACACCACCAACAATCAAAGTAAACTATTTAGTGATAATCAATGGCAACACGCAATGAAACACATGGCTTCAAACTTTGCTAAATTCGGATAAGTTTGAAGGGTGGACTTTTAGAGTGGCGGAAGAAGATGCACTGCCTTTGTCAAGCATGAGTGTGGTTTATGTGATAACTACTCCTATTCCGATGATGGGGATGATGCTTCTTGTGGAGCGGATCGGGAGGAGGAGCAAGTGGGAGAATGATGACTACATATGCAGAGGTCTTATTCTCGAATGGTATGTCGATTCTTTGTTTGATATTTATCGAACTTTGAATCTTCAAAGAACGTAGGATTCCTTGGATGCCAAATATATGGATGAGGATGCATCAGTAAAAGTTCCTTGTTAGTAATTTCACAAATTACAAAATGACCGATTCAAGACCGGTTATGGAACAATACAATGAACTTCTTGGAATACTTGGAAGGTTTACACAACACAATATGCACATGGATGAGGCTATTCAAGTCTCTTGTGTTATTGATAAACTTCTCCTTCATGGAAAGATTTCAAGCATACCTTAAAACATATGAAGGAGGAGTTAACTCTTGTTGAGTTAGGCGATCATGCACATTGAGGAATCTCTCGAGGTGCGGGATAATGACAAGCCAAAGAGTAGCAATGTTCTTTGGACCATCCGTTGTCAATATGGTAGAGCATAACAACTCCACGGTACAATGATAACAAAGGCAAACGCGAAATATCATGATAACAAAAAGCGCATCTTAACAAGAAGCGACTCCTACTTGTTGGAAATGTAGCAAGACCGGTCACATTAAAAGGGACCGCAAAGGTGTTAAAATTGGTGGTAAAGCCAATGGATCGAGCACTAATGGTTCGTGGTGGTGGTTCACCAACTCACCGAAAGGTCGAAATATGTTTAATAAGTCTTTTCGGTTTATTATGCTACATATGTATCCGAATCTTTTATGTGCAGGATGATGATGTTGCGTGGTGGGTTGACTCGTGCAACAGGTTCATGTGTAAAGATAGAAATCGGTTCAAGACTTATGAGTCATTTGAATGATGGTTCTATTCTTCACATGGGAAATGAGTCAACGACCTTGGTGCATGGTCGGTGGTTGTGTAGATCTTAGGTTTAGTTCGGGAAAGATTGTAACTTTGTTTGATGTTATTCATGTTCCCGATATCGGGAAGAACTTGGTTTCAAGTAGTATTTTGAATAATCATGGTTATAAACAAGTTATTGAGTCGATAAATTTGTGCTTTCAAGCATGGTGTTTTATTGGTTTTGGTTATTTATGTAATCAAATGTTCAAAGCTTAATATTTCTCTCGACAATGTTAATTCACTTTTGTGACCACCGACACTCGATTCTAGCCTATGGCCCCGCAAGACTTGGCCATGTACATTATAAAAGAATGCAAGATATGTCTAGGGATGGTTTAATCCACGCTGACATGGACCTTTCGAAAAGTGTAAAACTTGCATGTTGACCAAGATAACCAAGAAACCCTTTCGTGGTGTTAGTCGTGAGACTAAGATTTTGGAGCTTATTCACGGTGACTGTGTGATTTGCATGCCACTCCTTCTTTGGGGAATAAGAAGTACTTTGTGACATTTATTGATGATGCTTCTAGATTTTGTTATGTCTATCTCGTTACATACCAAGGATGAAGCATTAGATAAATTCAAAGTGTTTAAAACTCAAGTTGAATTACAACTGGGTCTTTAATCAAAAGATTAAGGACGATAGGGAGGTGAGTACATGGATACTCGATTACTTTCGGTCTGTTGGAATAATCCATGAAACGATCGCTTCTTTATACTCCTCAAGAAATGGTATTTAAAGAAAGGAAAAACAAGGTCTTTGAAGGAGATGGTTAATTTCATGTTGTCTGATTCAGGGGTCGAGTCGAGGGTTCAGGGTGAAGCTATGTTATGACTTCTATTTGTTAAATAGGGTTCCCAACAAAAGGAACAAGATTACCCTTATGAACTCGGACTAAAACCCAACTGAACTATCTCAAGGTTTGGGGTTGTAGAAGTTGTAAGACTCCACATCCAAAGATGAAAACTTTGGGTGAAAGAGGCATAGGCGCATCTTTGTTGGATATCTTTGAGCATTCCAAGGCTTTTAGGTTCTATGTTATTGAACCTAATGAATATGTTTCGATTAACTCAATAATAGAATCAAGGGATGCGAGACTTTGATGAGAATAGATTCTCATCGGTCCACTAGACCAAGTCGAGGATTCCTAATGGAACTCATGACATCGGTGTATCGAGGTCCTCGATGATGAACCATCGGTGGTCCCCGATGAGGTTGTGGTTCAACAACTCAACACGTGCTCGTGAAGAGCAAAAGGGTCGGGACTCCAAAGTCATTTGGATCGAGTTTCAACTATACTTAGTTGAAGGAACTAGGGATGAGGTCTCGACCAATACTCCTATTGCTTCATTGTTGAGGATGATCCCAAGACATTTGAAGAAGCAATGAAATCCGTGACATTGCTTTACGGAAAGAAGCAATTAATGATGAGATGGATTCCATCATGGGCAACAACACTTGGGTGTTGGTTGATCTACCACCAGGTTGCAAACCTTTGGGTTGCAAATGGATTTTCAAAAGGAAAATGAAGGTAGATGGAACTATTTAAAAGTTCAAGGCTAGACTAGTCATACAGGGCTTTTAAACAAAAGTCGAATAAACTATTTTGATACTTATGCCCTCGTGGCTCGTGCTCGATACCATAAGATCTGTTGATTGCTATGGCATCTATTCACAACCTGGTTATTCATCGATGGATGTGAAAATTGACTTTCTTGCATGGTGAGTTGGAAGAGGAGGTTTATATTAACCAACCTGCGGGCTTCATCATGCCCGGCAATGAAAACAAGGTGTAAACCGATTAAGTCTCTTTATGGACCAAGGTGCACCTAAGCAATGGCATCAAAATTTGATGAAGTGGTTTTGTCTAGTGGTTATGTTCTTAACCAAGTCGACAAATGTGTATATAGCAAATTTGATGAATACGGTAAAGGAGTCATCATTTGCATATATGTTGATGACATCTTGATCTTTAGCACTCGACCAAAATCGAGTTGACGACAAAGGAATTTTGTCATCAAGGTTCTCCATGAAGGACATGGGGAGGTCGATGTTATCCTTGGTATAAGGATTAAACATGAAAGTAATAGAATTTCTATCTCTCGGTCTCATTATATTGAGAAGGTGCGGGAAATTCAATTACTTTGATTGTACTCGATGAGTACTCCTATGGATACTTGTGAGAGGCGATGCCTAATCATGGCAAGGTCAGTATCTCAACTTGAGTATTCTAGGTAATTGGTCGCTGATGTATGCCATGACTTGTACAAGACCCGATATTGGTTTTGCGGTGGGAAAATTGAGCGGTATACTAGTAATCCTAGTGCTCATCAGCGCAAGCGCCTCGGAGGGTACTGAAGTATTTGAAGAGAACTATGGATTATAGTCTCTCATATAATCGGTTATCCTTCGTTGGAAGGTTACACCGATGCAAGTTGGATCAAGAACATCAAGACAATTAGCCTACTAGTGGTGGTATTCTACTTGGTGGAGGTGCAATTTCTTGGGCATCCAGAAGCAAACTTACATCACCAGGTTCAACAATGGAATCTGATTTGTGGCTCTAGCGAATTGTTGGTAAAGAAGTCAATGGTTGAAAAACTTGCTTCTTGAGATTCCATTGTGGCTAAACCTATAGCACCTATTTCTATCCGGTTGATAGTGCGCCACATTGGCTAAAGCTTATAGCCAAATGTACAATGGTAAGTCTAGACACTTAGGTGTCGGACATAGCATGATTCGTGAGCTTATCATGAATGTGGTGGTATCTATAGAGTTTGTTAGATCTCAATGTAACTTAGGCGATCACTTGACGAAGGGTTTGGCTAGAGACTTGGTTATCAAGTCTCGCTAAAGGGATGGGTTTAAGTCCAACTTAGTCAATTGAATGCTAGGACACCCAACTCCTCCCGAGGAAACTTAGGAGTCGAGTTCAATGTGGAAAGTCAACATTCAATTAACCGGAGCACATGTTTTATTAACATCCCAAGGTTGTGCTTAGAACTCGCTTGAAAGGAGGATGAAGTCTTTACTTCTTAATGGTTAATTTTCTTTGAAAAAGTGCTTGGCGGAGCATGAATAAAGAGGAACCACCTATGTAAATGTTGAAGTTTCACGCTTGTGAAGCTTTGGACTTTTAGCTTTTACAACATTTATGAATCTGGATATGGACACATGGCTTGTATAGTGTCGGGAGCTTTTAAGTGTTTGAAAACTTGTGTATTTTATCTTCGTGTATTCAAATGGGTTGAAGGGTTCAATTCTTAGAACACCTCGATTCTCGAATATTTGAACGTGTAATTTACTAAGATGGAAATTCAATCCTCGTGACATTTTCGCTTATGCACATGTTTTGATTGATGTTTATTTTTCATGCAAAGGAAGTGAACTAAATTTGGGGAGGATTGTTGGAACATTTAGTGCACTTGTGGGATTAGTTCACACCTTGTAATGGGTTGGGAGGTACAGGTGTACACCCATAAGGTCCATGAACACCTCGACTTAATAGTGGTTTGTAATGGTAGTCTTTGGTGAAAGCATCGCTTGGGCGTGTTTCCAATCGATGGCGCGTGTTTCCACCGGTGGTGTATCCACCGACAGTGCTATGAAAGCATCGATAGCGGTGTTTCCATCGATAGTCGTATTTCCACGCAAGGAAAGTCACGCTAGTGGAAAGTCTTGCTTATGGAAAATCTTCGCTAAATGGCGATTACAACTTCTTTATGACCACGCTTAATTGGTCATGTAACCACTAACTACTATAATGGGGATAATTATGAGGCTATTAATGGGCGATTAATACTCATAATTCCATTTGAATAGCTCAAGAGTAACCTCCTATATATAGGAGATCCGAACATGCATGATGATGCACGAGAAAACACTAAGCACTTATAAGCGCAAGGGTTATAGAATCGTGCCTAATTCCATAACGCATTTGGTCTTATCCCAAGTAGATATTCGTGTAACCCGGGCATTAGGGTCGAATAGTTTACTTTGGAAAGTGATCACACGATTCCAAGTGATATCCTAGTAACCACCTAGTGGTATTTGTTTCACCAAGTTGATTATCTAACCTGCTCGGGAAAACACCACCAACATATACATAGCGAACGGAGTATCTTATACAATGGGGCGCCCATTGGTTTGGGTTTGACTATAGTAATAGGAGAACAACAAAGTAATCTTTTCTTTGATTTATCTCGGGAGGATTTCAATCTAATCCCCAACCTAATGAATCACGATATAAACCAGATGACTTACAATTAGGCATTGTGGAAGACCAACTATGCATATTTGTTCCTAACCTTATCAATGACAATAACCTCCCCCGTGACATATGGGTAATGAGAAGCTACAATGATAAAAAGTATTGGGAACGATTACCGAGTGATTACGAGATGAAGTACCAGGTTGTGCACTTTATGAAAATGCTTGAGTGCACTTCACTTAAGAAGAATAGGATGACTTTCTCTTGTGATGATAATAAATGCTTGTCAAAGGCCTCGGCCTCGTTATATATTACCGCTCATAGATTTGCGCCAAGCCTTTTATTTCCATATGCTTATACCGGGAGACCAACCCTCCCAAGAAATAACAAGAGGAGTGTTAGAGCGTGGAGTATTCAAGTTCGTTTTATTGATTATGTGTTGTGTTATTTCACAATCCGTTCTTTTGAATATAGTAGTGGCATCGTACACTACAATTTTGTTTGTTGATTTTTAGTGGTTTCTCATAGTTTTGATTAGGGGTGGAAACAAGCCAAGTCAAGGCTCCTAGAGCTCTTGTTTTGCCCGTTTATAGATATAAAGCTCGATTGAGCTCTTTTTGAGCCTTATATTTTTTTAGCTCGAGCTTGGCTCATGACGAATCTCACAAGCTCGGGCTCGACTTATTTTAATGACAAATTAAATGAAATAAATCTTTAATCAAACTCAGACTTGTTAACTATATAGGCTTAAACTCTTTTATTTGTTTTGAGCTCGTTTATACATAGTTATATGTATACGCAATATATATACACATATATTTGTAAGGCTCATGTAGGTTCGCCAGTGTAGTCGATTCTTATATTTAAAGCTCGGGCGGCTCGAGTTCGATTAGTAAATGAGCCCCAATTTAGACTGGTCTGGTCATCCGCGCTTTTCTCGAGCGGCTTGGCTCGTTTCCACCTCTAGTTTTTACAAGGAAAGTGTGTGTGTGTGTTTAAATGTGTGGAAAAAATGGGTATAAATGAGGGAATTGAAAATTTTGATTGACAGATGCCTTGATGTTAAAACGGTTGAAAATTATGCTTGGTTGGAGATATTAAAGGATGAGGAATTGCAAGACGATTATTAACTACGGTTAGTTATGGAAAATTACCTTAAATAGGGTATTTAGCCATTACTTAACAAAATGGGGTTTTGATATTGATTACCCCATTCAATTCTCAACTCCATCATCTACCTTCCATTTATTCTATCACTTCTATTTTATTTTTGTTTTTTACCTATAAAAATCACAATTTATCATGATTTACTCGTTAGAAGATACAGTTTGATAGTCGGGGACACAGGGTGGACTACTAGGGTTTCCTAGCACGATAGACAAGCTACGCGTAGTGTAATTTTTTTGTTAAAAATCTCGATTTCTCTTAAATAAACCTGTTACCGGAAATTTTGTGTCACATAATGCACGTCTTGTTTATTTAGTCCACTGATATGTCAAAAGAAATATATGTATTCTTAGTTTGTTTATTAGTTTTAATGAAATTGTACCATTTAGTTTATTTTAATTCTTTTATACTGTAAAAAATTCACAGACACTGAAACTTAAAACGTGGTCAGCACTGCATATGAGCTATTTTTTTTTAAAACTGATGCATGCGTACAGAATCATTCTAGAATGATATTTGATAGCTTATCATTTGGTTCACAATATTTGTATATGCCGTGCTTAAAAATGATAACAAACTTCTACAGTATTAGTTAGTTAAGTGCCAAATTCTATTATTTGATGTTAAATAGGAAGGAAAAAAAAAGGTCCAGTTCTGAATTAAATGATTGCAACTGTTGTTTTTAACTAGTTGTGTGATATACATGTAGACATGTGTATAATTTTTGTGTTGTACTGTAGTATGGACCAAGCAAAATCAATGAAAGTATAATTTTTGTGTATAATTTTGAAGAGTATCATTTCGCTCTCTTTCTCATTACCACTACTCTACTTTAACCAAGTGCCCTCTTATAAGACGGAGATAATTATACTTTAGATTCGCTCTATTTCTTTATATTTATTGTATTTTTGATCAATGAATCAATACGTATAATACTTGGTTTGTATCACAAGAATCGAATAGGCCAAACTAAACAAACCCACCCATAATTTATTCATGGCACACACATAAATTTCTTTACTAATTTGGCCACCTTATGTTTTGAAATACTTTTAATAGTCTAATATCTTTATTTACTTTTTACTCATCAATACTCGTTATAGAAGAGTCCTATAGTATACTTGATGGTAAGGTGGGTTCTAAATTTGTTTTTTTAAGGTCCTTTCTTTGTATACATATAGTATAGAACTATAGACAATATATTTGCCTAATCGTTAACTTTTTTCATACCCACCATATGTAAATTGAATGTTAATCTTAGAGCCTTATATATATATATTTAGCACCACGCGCCATGGCAGCGTGATGTCTGGTTTTCAGAAAGTTCCAACGACCCATAAGTTTCTTTCAACAAATGTATTTGTAGAAGTTAGAAATCGTTTTGAATAACTACAATTCGATGCGTGGTTGCAGACAGTGCATAAATATATAGTTTTAAAAAATTACGTGAGTCGATCTAAGTAATTGATATATTTTCTAATAGGATTGTTTTAAGTTATTAAGATTTTTAGTAATAATAGATTCAAGATTACAAAAAGAATTAGATTATGTAATTAGTGATATTATATTGTAGTTTAGGTATATACCAACACGTGTGACCGCTTTTTCTCTTGCTTTGTCGATAATTTAAGCAATGATAACTATTTTTTACATGTGTGGCGTTTATCATTTGGTGTGTGGCTTTTAAAATCAGTAATTTCTAAATTGGATATCACCATTTAAGATTATTTTGTACTATCAATTTGTATAGATATTTACGATTGTTCAAAGTTTTTGTTTGATTGGTGACAAATAATTATCATTAAAGATAACAATACTATTTATTTTCCGTGATTTTAATAAACTTACATAACATTATTGATCTATGGACAGCGGCTATACAATATATATTAACTTTTAAACGACGATTCATATATCGCTAGTCCATTAAATGGTGCAAGAGCAACATTTTTAAATAAATTACATGTGTCAAAGCAAAATAAACCAAAAACTACAATTACTTGGTCTCTCATTTAAAAAATTGTCACGGGTTCACAACTACTTCATCATTTCTCATATAATTTTGTCAAATTTGAAACCCGATTTCTCCGGGTGGTTCAACCGGTTGAACTGTTCCGATAAGAAAGCAGTCGATTTAAACCGAGTCAAACCGATAGGTTGGGTCAAAAATGTCAAATTAAACCGTCACCGCTGGTTTGAAGCGCCCCGGTCAACCCGGTATCGGTTTCAACGGATCAACCCGTGATCGGTTTCAATTGATTGTTTTTAATTTGGTAGATGTGCTTTTAATTGGGTGTACAATGTGAATAAATTATCAGACTTTTAAGAATGGGGTGTTTTAATAAGGTATTAATTATATTATTTATTTCTCTCCATCACCATGTTTTCAACATTCAACTTTCAACATTTTTCACTTTTTCCACTTTGACCATTTTTCCATTTTATATAGTATAGATGTATTGATAATTTGGTAAGGTTGCTGAAGGAAAGCGCCAACATTCTGATACACCTGGATCAAAGTCGATTGAAGAATCACCATCTGGACCAAAGCCCATGACAGAACCAAGACCCAAGAGGAAATCGTCCAGGCCTGTGTGGCATAAAGATTATGTCACAAAATAACTATCTTTATTTATTGATTATGTTTGAGTCATATGAGTTAGGATCAAATGAGAAGAATAATTAAAATAAGAATGATGAGAAGAAATCACAACCACACAATATAGATGCACTTACAAAATATATGCATCTTCAAATATATTTTCCTTCCAATTTAAAATGTGTGGTTAGAATTACTTCTCACTCTTCTCATTTTAACTATTCTTCACATCGATCCTTACTCCGAAATCATATTAGGAATGTCTTTGAGTCATATTAGGAATGTTTTGTGCTGGAGAACAAGTTGGAGTGTCTTGTTTAGGTGTGTTTCGCATGTTTCTTGTGGTACAAGTCAGTTATTCGGCTATATATACCGAATACCTTATTAATAAAATATATAGTTTTACCAAATAATTCTCTGTTTTCTCTTCTCTATTCTTACGGAGCTTGCACACGCTATAGTGGTGCTACCTTGATACGGTTAGGTCGTATCAATTGGTGCTTTCATTGTTATGGACGAAAACGCGATATGTTCATTGCTCAAAGAGCAGTCCGATGCTTTTCAAGCACAGTTTGCTGCGCTACACACAGAGTTGTAGGTTACAAAAGGGTTGTTACAATCGCATAATGGAGCAGGTGGGGACCCAGGATCGTTGTTACCACGATCCACGCGATTGGATGTGCCAAAATTTACTGGTGCTGATCCAGAAAGCTGGATATTCGCCATCACCGAGTATTTTGCTCTTCTTGCAACACCAGAAGACCAGAGGTTAAGGGTTGTGGGTTTCAACCTAGAAGGTGACGCGGCGGAATGGTTTAGATGGATGACGCGCAACAAGTTGATCACCAATTGGGACGGGTTTTTGGACAGTGTTAGGAATCGTTTTGGGCCATCGAAGTATGAAGACCCTCAAGGAGCCCTCTCTAAACTTTTACAAATTGGTACTGTAGCACAGTATCAAAGTGAGTTTGAAAAACTCATGAATCGGGTCACGAATATATCGGAAAATCTGCTAATATCATTCTATGTATATGGTCTCAAGCTAACGTTACAAAGAGAACTTCTTATCTCTAAGCCTGCGACGTTAGGTGACGCATTTTCTTTGGCGCGTATTACTGAGGCACGCTTGGAAAATCAAGGGTCTCTTGCATATGTCAACACAACCAAAACTTTGGCCAGCGTGGTTAGTCAAAAATGTACTCACACTACGCTTTGTCGCTCGAACCGACGCGCTAAACCACCCCTCATACGACTCCCACAATCGTAATGCTAATGCTAATGCTAAGCCGCTTGCTATTAAATGGATATCTCCAGCGGAACGACAAGAACGACTCAATAAGGGGTTGTGTTTTAACTGTGATAACCGTTGGGTGTGAGGTCATAAGTGTCCCGCCAAATTTATGTTGCTCATGACGGACGAGGAGGACACCGACGAGCACCACCGGATGTAAAGCAGGAGGAAGTTGTGGAAAGTGGCGACATCTCTTGTCTTAACTCTTTGGTCGGTCACGGGAGTCCGCGGTCATTACAACTATGGGGTACCTTGGGGAGCGGTCAGGTGCATATACTTATTGACAATGGGAGTACTCATAACTTTGTCCAACCATGAGTAGTCGAGAGAATGAAGTTACCGATCACTTCTACGAAACCTTTTAAGGTGGATATTGGCAGTGGTGCGACCTTGTTATGTGAGAATATATGTTCTCAGGTAAAACTCCAGATGTAGGGGTTATGCGTGAGCGTGGTTTGTATGTACTTCCTATGAAGGGACGGATATAGTGTTGGGCATCCAATGGTTGCGAGAATTGGGCAAAGTGATGCATGATTATGCATAGCGAGACGATGTAGTTTACACTTGGGACCGAACGATCTATTGCGAGGGGACGAAGTCGCCGCATGAAGCCAATTAGTTTACATCATATGCGCCTTGCTAGAAACGGATGACGTTTATGGGTGTATGAACTACACCCTCCGTCCGCGACTCGTGATGATTCGTAGTACTCGGGGTTGCCCGGACCGCACATCCCGAGATCGCTCGACTTTGGAGCGGTTTCTTTGGTCTCTTTTAGTGCCGACTACTTTACAACCATACCGTATCATTGATCATCGTATTCATTTATACCCTAATACCAAGCCTATGAATGTTCGGCCCTATCGATATCCACATTACCGAAAAGGGGAAATGGAGAAGCTAGTTAATGAGATGTTAAACCAAGGAATCATACGTGTCAGTCATAGTCCTTTTCGTCACCGGTGTTGTTGGTGAAAAAGAAGGACTAAGGTATCGTTTTATGTAGACTACCGTGCTTTAAATGAGGTTACTGTCAAGGATAAGTTTCCAATCCCGACAGTGGGATGAGATTGTGGAAAACTAGAATGGGGGTTGAATAGTTTACCGATTAAAACTTAGCTTTAAAATATTTAGATCGACTTATGTCAATCTATTTAGATGTGTATGTTGGGCGTTGATAGATAAGATATATAAATGTGTAATGAAAGATAAAGAAGAAAGCACATAACCACGACACGAGTGTTTATAGTGGTTCGGCTACAAGGACACCTTCCTTGCCTACTCACTCCACCTCGAGTCACCTACTCGAGAGTTCGTAATCACTACACGACACCAACTCCTTATGGCGGAGAAGCCTTCACAACGTTGCCTACTCTTTATCCGGTGCGAGGCTAGATATCGGGTTCTTCCACGCGGTAGAACCAAACCTATCACAACGTCGCCTACCCTTTATCCTAAGTACTAGGCTAGATACCGAGTTCCATTACAATTGAGGAACTACTACCCAACACTACACAAATCCTATCTCTAAGGAGATCAACTCCTTATGACAACATCAACAAGGATATCAATATCCTTTGACCCAATACAAATCTATCTGGTACATCGAACACACCATATCGAATGTACACCTTAGGCACCTTTCACTAATGCCTTTGACTTAAATTCTAGGCACCCTTCACTAATACCTTTAGACTTGACTTCTTGGCACCCTTCACTAATGCCTTTAGACTTGACTTCTAAGCACCCTTCACTAGTGCTTACAATACGAACGTTCGACACCTTTTACTAATGTCTTCGTCTTGACCCTTTAGACACCTTTCACTTATGTCTTTGACACTACACTTCTAATGAGAAAGAAGAGAACTATCAACAAGAGAACCTCAGTAGTCTTGATGATGACGAAGCATGGCAACTCATGGACTTGAGCTTGCTCGACTTCAAAAGGTGGTGATCTCGCCTTTAAGAGGAACCTAGAGAATCACACAAAAACAAAGCTACATACAAAGATCACCTGGATTTGTGGTTAGAGTTTACAACTCAAAGAGAAAATATATGTGAAAGGGGTGAGTTACAATGAAGAAATTGCTCACTATTTATAGAGGAAAAATTGCTACTGTTCCACGGATCCCACGGATCCCTCACTTGAGGGATTCGTCCAGTGTAATCCTGGGGATTCGTGGGACGCTCCTCTTTGCCCATGGGTTTTGGGTCATGGGTCATGGGTCATGGGTTATGGGTCATTGGTCCTAGACTTTGGTCCATGGATATCCAAGTAGATACAATGTATCTACAAGATGCAATGCATCTAGTCCATGGGTCATGGGTTAAAACCATGGGTCATGGATAATATCCATATATGACTTATGCATGATGTCATGCAATGGGTTATGGCTTATGTTCCATGGGTATGGGTCATGTACTTTGGGTTTTACCCAACAACATTCAATGTATTTGGTCAATGGGTCAAATACTTAAACTTCTACCTAATATATTACCCATTATGGTATATACTAGTAATGTATATATTTGCCCAGTATGTTAACACTAGTTGTTGTACATATGTATTACTAAATCATAAAATCACTTTTACTTGTTTAGTGTTTTATGTGAAAACGTAAGTGTGTGTTAGTAAACTATTGGCTCAAACCATTTAAGCATTTTATTTGTTTCGTTAAAATGATTTTACTTTTGTTATCGACAAAACATTAGAAGATCGTAAAATATGAATAAACGTTTTACGGCTTATTTGTATTAACAATCTCCCCTTTTGTTGATGACAAAACTTAAAATTATTTTAAGAAAAACTAAAATTGTAAAAGTTTGAATTGAGTTTTTCTCTTCTCCCTCTTTTGTCGAAACAAAAGAGTGTCGAAAAAACTAACACATTGTTTTAAGAAAAACATGTAATAAGAAAAAATATTGAGAGCAAGTGACGGGAAGAGTTCTCGTCTTAACTCCCCCTTGACGAGTCCATCCCTTTGTGAGGGCGTCAAGTAAGTAAAATTACTAAACTAATGCATTGCAACTAAGTTTGAAAATGGTTTCGTCTTTGTGACGATAATGCTCCCCCTTGATGATTGCAACTTTGCAAAGGGACGTCATGAAATGTAATCCAAATGAGGATTATATTGCAAATGGTTTTGTAATGTATTGTTTTGACACAAAGATCCCCCTAGCTTAGGGTGTCAAAGTCTTCATGTGTATATTGAAAATCTACAAAACAAAGGTTAGAAAACAAATATATAATGCATAATTTCATGCAAACAAGACTCAAGTTAGTAGAAAGCAAGTCTTCTGTTGCACGGATCCCACGGTTCCCTTCTTGGAGGGATTTGTCTAGGCAAAATGGAGGGATCCGTCTGTCTGAAAGCTTAAAATAGCAATGGTGATGTAACAAAAGATGTTAACAGCAAAGTGAGATATGAAATTTTGCACAAAACATATACTCAAGATAATATGGCATAAAACATGTAAATTCATTCAATAAAACTACGAGAAATGATCTATGATGATGTACCCTCCGAGTAGCTCGAATGACACTCCTCCGAGACGTGTCGAAGCCCTTCCATACGAAGGCCCAAGTTAGGATTCGAAATATCCATAGGCGTCAAACCATTCGCTGATGCGAAGGTTACCTAAGGGAATTCGCCACTCTAAGCCTTAAGCCGCTTCGTATGGTCGACGAAGGAACAATGGATAAGGAACCTCCCGACTTGGTCAAATCCACGATCTCCTCTCTCTCTTGGCTTCCCCGTCAAGTCCGAGAACGTGGGTCACTAACCCCTAGCGGTTACCCACAATCATGGGACGCCCATGATCTCGACATTCATGCAAGAGTGCCTATAACCGTATTTCTTCCAATATAAATAGGTTGAGACGGACAATGGATTATGGTATGCTCATTTCACACTCATCTCTTTACTTTCACACACTTATACAACCATAACTCATACTTACTCTCACACGAGGTGGTTCGCAGGTCCTACCTGCGCAATCACTGCGTACGAGTGTCTTAGTATTTCTTATTCTCGTGTTACAAAGAGTCTTGGCCGGAACACACACCCTCATTACTTTGATCCTCATCGGCACGGTAGTGCAATCTTTTGCACAATCGGTGGCGCCATCCGTGGGACCACAACTATTAGTCCCGTAATCACCCGATCCCAATACCTTAACCAACTACGCTACTTTTCCCAAGATTGAACCAAGAAGAGAAGATTCACTCCACCAGTTTCTACTCTGGTCCCACTCACCACAACTAACACCGATAACCTCGCCCCATAACAACCTCAACCTTCACCACACGATCTCGCTTGGAAAATACTCCCGTACATCACGCCTCAACATCCGCTAACCCTACTCCGGACATCGGTCCGCCTTCAGAGGCAAACTTTGAGGCCTTAGATTCTTTGCTAAGGGCTCACAAGAGACAAGTTCAAACAAAATGCGGAGGGAGTTGGAGTACTCCAACAAGAGTATGACGATGAGATTGAAGTAGAGGATGTGCCTCAACCTATGGGCGGGGGCGCCGGCCCACGAATGGTTCCCTTCCATTAGAAGGTCAAATGGAAGGACCGTGGGTTTTGAAGAAGGACTCTGAGGAAATCCGGGTAGAAGGACGAGAATGCATGGTGAAAGAAGGAGCGAGAACTCCAACGGAGGAAGCAACCCAAGAGGAAATAGAGGGTAACCGCCTCCTCTTCTAGCAAGACATTTGGGAAGAGAAGGGTGGGGCTCGATACCACCCTCTTATGTTTCGAGTATCGAGATCCATCTCCCTACTCCAACATGAACCAATTACCCCTCGGGAATGACTCCTTACTTACCCGCTCAAACCTACAACACTTACCTCCAAATGGTTCAATCCCAAACCGTAATTACAGCGAGATACCCTACGGACGATTCCTACACAATCGATGGGAATGTACCCTTCGTACTAAACTTCCACCTGCGTGCCCTACCTACTCACACCATTTCCTAACCCGTATAACCCTACACGGTTTATCCTCCGCACAACCACTTACGGTGCGAAGCCTCTGGAGCTTGCACACCTTCAGAAAATGGATCGAGGATTACCCTTTACGACGGCGTGAAGATGCCTACTCATATAGGCACCTACGACGGAAAGGTGATCCCGACAACTTTCTCCATTTATTTGAAGGCGCTATCAAAATGCAAAAGTGGGTCATGCCGGTAGCATGCCATATGTTCACGTACCGCCGGAGACTACTGCAAGAATATGGTGGAACGGACGGTCGGAAGCATTGTGAGTCTAGATGATCTTAAGGCTAAGTTCGGTTACACTTTAGCCAACAGAAGAAACATACCAAAACTCACTTAACTGCACACCATCAAACAAAGGGACAACGAAGCACAAGAGCCTTCGCTACTGGATACTGTGATGAAACTTTGCGATTATGGGTCTACATGAAGATCGGAGGATCTCCGGTTTGTACATGGCCTTGAACTCGAAGCTTGGTGGAATTCCTCCCACCGATCTTCCCAACACCTACAAGGCCTTGATTGAGAAGGCTTACACCGGATTGAGTCTAAGGAGGTAGCGAGAAGCGGGTCTGATAGAGCCAAAGGAAGCATCGACAAATTCTCTGAGGTCCTCACGGGAAGGATCCAAAACAAGAAGAAGAACAGAGATCGCTTCACCCCACAACAAAGGCTCGAACCACGGTTCACTGCAAACTTGGTTAAATCTCCCGAGAAATCACGGCAACAGAAGGCCGCAAAATCCTTCGATCCTCCGCCTCGGATGATAACACGAGGCAAGGCCGAGACATGTCCAACATCGCCATTTCCATGAAGATCATGGACATGACACGAACAACGTAGGAATTAAAGAAGCGGTCAAGAGGCAAGACGATCCGGACGATTAGCACACCGGTCAAAGGCATAAAGAAGGAAAGGACAAATTCTGCGATGCTCAACTAGGAGAATGGAAGGGTAACAAGAAGGAAACTACGCCCACGAAGCTCCGTCTTGATGGTACACAAACGCAATACCACTTTGAAGAGGAAGGAAGCGTAAAGAACTAGAAGTGTAGGGAAATAACCTTTCCCCACATATCGAGGCACACCTTCGACCGATCCCGTGATCATCAAGGTACACATATCCAGCAGGAGGTGAACCGGCGTATATGGATTGCGGAAGCTCTGTGAAATCATCTACGAGCATTGTTTCCTAAAGCTCAATTCATCTATCGCGCTCACGGAGGGTCGACTCAAAAGCACCGCTAGTAGGGTTCTCTCGGTGAACACTCATGGCCTCGGGAGAAGTACCGTTGGAAGTCACCATAGGCAAAGGTCCCTTATCCCTTGCGGAGACACTCATTTCGTCATAGTAATGGTCGATTCTCCTTATAATTTATTAATAGGGAGAAACGACTATGCAAAAATGGAATTGTTGTTTCTACTATACATGCGCCATTAAGTTCCAAACCCCTTCGGAGTAGGAACTGCTTCATTCTAGTTATGGAGCGGATAAGGGTGTATATGGTGTCAAAAGATCAGAGAGGAATCGGAGGAGTCTCCGATGGCAATTCTTAGTTGTACAGATGCAGGAGCGAGTTGTCGTAAACCCTAGATCCCTAACAAACGGTGGTAGTAGGAAGCAACTCCGGCGAATTTCAAGGCGACTCACGAATCTGATACGTACTAACCTTGATGTCTTTGCTTGGAAATATTCGACATGACAGTGTTCCAAGAACATTGTCGATAGATGGACATCCTTGAACTGAGCATAAACTCAATGAGTACAAGCACATTGAGCCCATAAAGCGAAAAAAAAGCCTTGCCTCGAAGAAACGCCGCATTTGCAAAGAAGTTGATGAACTTACACAAGGTGCATCCCGAGGAGGTTAAATACCAAACTTGGGTGGCCAACCCGGTCTTTGGTAAGAAAGAGCGACGGAGGATGGCGTATGTGCGTGGATTTCATCGACATCAACAAAGCATGCCCTAAGGATTGCTACCCCCGAAATCGACTGGAAGGTAGAATCCTTGGCGAGGCTTCGGTTAAATGCTTCTTAGATGCTCATGCGGGTACCATCGAGATCCAGATGGCCAAGGAGGACGAGGAAAAGATGACTTTCTACACAAGTAAAGGTGTCTCATGTTACGAAAGATGCCCTTCGGTTTGAAGAATGCAGGGCTACTTACCAACGTCTCGTAGATAAAGCCTTCAACAAGCGAGATGGCGTAAATCTCGAGGCCTCGTTGATGACATGGTTATCAAGAGCAAGGCGGGAGGACCTACTCCTTGATGTACGTGAAACATTCGATCGACCCGGCAATCAACATGAAGTGAACCCTAAGAAATGCTCGCCGGTGTCGAGGAAGGACAATTCTTAGGACATTTGATCACTAAGCGGGGATACGAGCTAACCCCTCTAAGGCCAAAGCTATCTCGGATCTCCAAGCCCTAAGTGTCTAAAAGGCGTGCGAGCAGAGCCCTGAAGTTGGCGACCTTAAGTCGATTTTTGTCGAAAGGAGTCGATGTCCCTACCCTTCTTCAAGACACTCGAAGGATGCACGGATAAGAAAACTTTCCAATGGAGTCGAGACTGGTAGCCTTCGTAAGATGAAGGAGTTCATTGAAATACTTCCAACACTTACCCCCAATCAAAGCGAAGTGTTGTTTATGTATTTGGCATCCTCGGAGAAAGTATTAGCTAGCCTTATGGCGAGAGAGAAAGGCGGCAGATCCCAATCTACTTTGTCGGCTAGGTCCTACAAGGAGCGGAGGTCAACTACCCAACCTTGGAGAAGTTAGTGCTCGCCTTAATTCACGCAGCAAGGAGACTCCGACGCTATTTCGAGCCCGCTGATTCTGATCTTAACCGATAAGCCAGGAGGCGGATCTTGTCTAAACACGAAAAGTGCGGAAGGGTGGCTAAATGGGCTATTGAACTCGGTGAACATGAAATCGAGTTTAAAGGCGTAGTTCTATCATAGGGCAAATCCGCACTTCTTGGCGTAGACACCTTCCGGACCCGATGAAGAAAAGGAAAAGCCCAAAGCTAATATTTCTCAAACGCAGTTGAATGGAAGCTCTACAGATGGAGCATCCGGTTAGATAGCTCGGGCGCGTGTCTAATGTTAGTCGACCTGAAGGAAGGAGCATACATATGCTCTTCGGTTTGAGTTGAAGCCACAAACAACGAAGTAATAAGCGCTATTAGGCGGACTCGAGTAGCCAAAGATATGGAGGTCAAAGCTCGCGGTCTTCGTAGATTCCCAATTGGTGGCAAACCAAGTGGCGAGTGTTCCTACTGAAGCAAGGCAACCCGTCATCAAACAATACTTGGAAAAGACAAAGAGATGCTTGAAAACTTCAACTCTTACACCATCCAACATGTTCGTTTGAGCGAACAAAAAGCGCACGCATTAAGCAAGCTAGCTTCCATGGCTTTCGCTCGTCTCACTAAGGAGGTTCTCGTGGAAATCCTTCTGGAAGATCCATCGTTCTCAAAGAGGTCGATGTGATTCACGAAGAAGGAGAGACATGGATGACTCCGTAAGTGGAATATTTGATAAGTGGTCTTCTCCGAAGATCCCAAGCTTGCAAGAAAGATTCGGGTTAAGTCCCCGATCTTCGGCTAATAGGAAAACCCATATATGAGGTCGTTTTATCACCTTGGTTACGATCGTAGGCCCCAAGCAAGCTTGAGCATCATAGCGAAGTCCACGAAGGATCTGCGGGTCTCCATGCGGGACCTCGCTCGGTTGTCTCGAAGATAATGAAGTTGGGCTACTATTGGCCCTCGATGCACAGGGACGCCACCAAAATCATCCTCAGTGTGAAGCTTGTCGATACACTCAAGCGTTCCAAAATGCCAAGCGAGATATGACAAGTGTGACATCCGCATGGCCCTTCTCCCATCGGGGCATCGATATTGTAGGGCCTATGCCTATAGCTCCCGGAGGAGTCAAGTTCTTGCTAGTAGCGATCGACTACTTCACCAAGTGGGTGGAAGCAAAACCCTAGCCTCGGTGACGGAAGATGGTCGAGAAGTTTGTATGGGAACACATTGTGTGCAGATTCGGAGTACCCCACATCATCATATCGACAGCGGAAGCAGTTTGTCGAAGGAGTCTTTATGACTTCATCGAGGGCTCAACATAAAACAATCACGGACATCCGCTATCACCCACAAGGTAATGGACAAGTGGAGGTTACAAGCGAGAAATCGTCAAAGGATCGAGAAAAGGCTAGGTCGAACTCATCACGGATGGGTGGGCGAGCTCCTCAAGTCTTATGGGCTCACCAACACATCCTAAGTCAAGCAATGGCGAAACCCCTTGACCTAACATACGGAACGAGCGGTCATCCGCCGGAACTAATTGTACACACGAGCATGTGGCAATGTATGATGCCTCCCAAATGACGATAGGATCGGGAAAACCTTGATCTCCTAGAAGAAAGGAGAGAAATAGCCTCCATCCGAGAAGCAATACACAAACATAAGATCGAAGGCTACTATAACAAAAGGGTCGGACCTTCCACTTTCAAACCCAAGAATATGTATTGCGCTCAGCGGTGCAAGCAAAGCGAGTATCGTGGAAAACTGGGACCAACTTGGGAAGGAACCTACATGGTAAATAGGGCCTACTGCAATGGAGCATACAAATTGGCCACTCTTCTCGGAGAACCCATCGACGGGACATGGAATGGTGCGAACCTTGAAAGTTCTATGTTTAAAAAGTACTTTAACTTTTTCTTATAATCAAAAGCTTCTCAAGGAAAGCACACATTATTGGTAGTTGTCTTAGTTTTCATTTCAAGAATGATGTAATCCTGTGACCAATTCAATGATAAATAAGATATTTCCCACAAATCTCTTGCTTCGTTTCTTAAACACAAATATTTGTTCAACCAAGTCGTTAATGAGTTTCAATGTCGAATGGCTTGAGGTGTCACATATGCCTTATTATTCAAAGCCAACTTAAACATTCACATTAACTCTCCTAGTAGATTTTGGCGCTTGTAAAAAAAAAATAACAAAGCCATGCTATGTAAAGGATCTGAGATAGAGTGGGTCGCGACCCACTGTCAATGGTCAAGTTGGCCATTATATTCTTGGTGTTGTAATTTACACACAATGAGGTTGTTGAACCTTAGGTTGTAAAATTTAAGCGTCTCAAAAATGGCGTAAGAGAAGTTTACACAACAAACTTAAGCTAAGTATGTGAGGTATGTCCTCTACACTATTGCATTCAAAATACGGGCTCTTGCCCTTATACTGCATAAGGAGCCTAGACTCTGTCAAATTATTTTTGGCACATGGCCATACATCACAAGTGATTAAATTGTTTGGAAAACACGACACACATTGTCACATAAAATAAATTGTCTTAAGGGTACATGCCACCTTTGGAACCAAATTATCGCTAACAGAGCGACCTTCATTCTTGTTTCTTCGGAGAGGGAGTGGAGGAGGTTGCACCGAGGCTGGTTTAGTAGACATGGTCTTCTTGGTTGGAGTGGTAGGCTTCAGTTTCGAGGTTTCTTAGATAGGAGATCTTCAAGGGTGCCATTGGATCTTTGGTTGCCTCGGCGAGGAAGGAGTACTGCAGGTTGCAAATGCATTTCCCGCCTCATCATATTCACTGCGAAGTGGGACGGTAGCATTCAATCTTGGAGAGGTCCACAGTGCTTACTGTTTGGCGACCTCCTCGAGCCAAACACCGTCCATGAAATAGGGCTGACTTGATGACCTTCCACATCCGAGCTCCCATCGTCACTATGATAGAGTTCCATGGCTATGTGGCACCACCTTCAAACAACCACACGGTCTTTGCAACATCTTATACCTCATTTGCATGCCGTCGATCTCCTCCTCAATTTTATCTCTACCTCTCCAAGCCTAACCTTCTCACTTTCCAACCCAACAGACTTAGCCTCGAGAGCGGCATTCGACCGGTGAGAGTAATAACCTTGGCTTCTTCCGGCTTGAGATTGCCACGTTCCACGGTCAACTGAGCTATCTTGTCTCGAAGGTCTTGGACGACGGGGTTCTTCTCAACGTTTCCTCAATCTCGCCACACTTTGCTTCCGGCTTGCCACGGTTACGGCAACCCCACAGTGCGGGCATTCAAGTGATTATCCATCACGCCCCTCAACCCCATTATCATGCATGTCACGAACTTCTCAATGGACATGTTCTCTAGCATACTCTTCCACCGTGGAGGGTCACATGGTCAACAATCCGATGACAAAGCTAAGGCATTTGGAAGCTCCTTCGTCTCTGGCGGACCTCACGAGCAACAAAATATACATAGGTTAGCATAACGATTATATTTTCCCTTCACAATGTCTCATAAGATGAAATACTTACCATGAACCTCAGCGGATTCATCGGCGATTCGAGCGAGACTTGATAAGCTTTACGCCTCGGTACTTTTATGCTTCACAACTCTTCTCCCGGTGGCGGAGATTCTTCCTTTTGTTGGATTTCCACGCCTTGGCATTTGTCCCTTTCCTACTCTTTAGCCTATCGCCTATTCTGTTGAGCCAACGACGGGACATCCTCATCCATGAGGATCGTCCGAGTTAGCAATGTTCTCCACCGGTTGGGATGTGACCGCCACGGATTGTGGGGGTCTTGATGAAATAGGCTACGGCTTTGGAATGCTTACCTCGTTGTTATTCACGAGATGTTGAAGGGAGCCAGCGCCATAAGACTCCTCGGCTTTCTCCGCAGCATGAAACTTAAATCTTCATCAAATTCTTGGAACATGAAGTTTCGAGCGACATCTCTGCAAAATCGAGGCAAAAAGAAATAAATATCGATGCTACATTGGTCCTATTTAAATAAAAGTGGATAAACATACTTTGTCCTTGGTATATGATCATAGGCTTCTTGGGAGACCCTCGACTCGAGCAATCGACCATGTATAAGATGGCTTGTGGAATACTTGTACATCCACGGATACTTTGCCAAACGCAGTGGCAAGGATCACTCCGAACCTCGTGGGGCGGGGGTCATTATCTGGTTTAGCATTATACCTATTCTCTTTATTCAACATTTCGAATATGTGGGGAACAATAGTGTCTTGCACATAGAAAAGCTACCCTTCCAACCCGATATGTCATGTACACTTTCTCAAGCAGTTGGGTACATCAGCTCAGTCTTTTGCTAGTGTCAACCAATTGCCCCCGGGGTATAAGTTCAAGAATCCTTGTAAAACCATCAAGGTTGGTTCATATCCATATGCTTTACACATCACTATGAATGTGGTCAGCTTGGCAAAACCAAAGGGATTAAACCTAGAGATGTGAACTTTGTAGTATTGCATAAACTCTAAAATCAGTGGATGTAACGGAATCCTAAGATTTGAGTGACTAAATGCATGTGTATACAACCCTACGTAACCTGTAGGAGCATCAAAGATACCCTGAGAAGGTTTGGGTAGCATCACTTTGTGTTCTAGAGGGATGGGATAATCGGCTAAATGATCATGTAAATCTTTAGCGAGACAAAGTACACTACATTGTTTATAATAAACTTGGAATCCATGTTCTTATCTTTAACAAAAATGACAAGAAAAGAAGCACTTACTTTGTTTTCGAAGATGGTGTGCGCTGGGAATAGTTACTGCGTGTAAAGTTGGACGAAGAGAGTAAAATGAGTTAGGGTTTTATCTACTCTCTTTTTATACTCTCTTTTCCCTTTATTATCTACCGCACACGTGTTCCTATATTTACTCTTATCCGGTATAAAATTTTAAATTTTAAATAGAGAAGACTTTTGGTCTCCGGGTATTATGGGGAATTGTGATTCCTGTAGCGGGCAATAATAATGCTAAGTTTGCATTTATTGTGTTTAGTTAGTTGCGCAGTTTTCTTCCAACTAGTATGTTTCATAGCAGGATGGTGTTTTTTCGAAGCATGAAGTCGAAAGCAATGCCTCCTCGCTCATATGCATCACTTTCGATTGGGGGCTTGATGATGTACCCTCGAGTAGCTCGAAGGACACTCCTCCGAGGGCGATGTGAAGCCCTTCCATCTGAAGGCCCAAGTTAGGATTACGAAATATCCATAGGCGTCAAACCATTCGTTGGTGCGAAGGTTACCTAAGGGAATTCGCCACTCTAAGCCTTAAGCCCTTGGGGTATGGCCGACGAAGGAACAATGGATAAGGAACCTCGACTTGGTCAAACCCGCGATCTCCTCTCTCTCTCTTGGCTTCCCGTCAAGTCAGGAACTTGGGTCATTAACCCTAGCGGTTACCCACAATCATGGGGCGCCCCATGATCTCCGACATTCATGCAAGAGTGCCTCTAACCGTATTTCTTCCAATATAAATAGGTTGACGGACAATGGATTATGGTATGCTCATTTCACACTCATCTCTTTACTTTCACACACTTATACAACCATAACTCATACTTACTCTCACGCCGGAGGTGGTTCGCGAGGTCCTACCCTGCGCAATCACTAACGTAGTGTCTTAGTATTTCTTATTCTCGGGTTACAAAGTAGTCTTGGCTGGAACACACACCCTCATTACTTTGATCATCATCGAGCATGGTAGTGCAATCTTTGCACAATCAATCTACAAATCTCTAAAACTAAGAGAATGATTTAACCATGTAATAAATTTTCTACTAATTCTAATAAGTGGCCAAAAACTTAAAAGCATCAAAGTGCTTGAATCTAAGGATGGGTAGACTTGTTGATTTGGTCCAATCGTTCAAGAGGATGATTAAACATGAAATGCAACTCATTTCGTACTTCTTGAACAAGTCCTTGGGTGATTAGACAATTAGAGCAATTATTGTCTTGTTTAGGAGCAGGAGGAGATTGGATGTTTTGAGTAGGCTCTACAAATGATGGTGGAGCTACATTGAGAAATGTATGATGAGGTTCCACTAAGAATGGAGGTGGTGGTAATGGAAAGTCCTTCATATGATCAAGTCCGTGGTGGTTCATTGTCTCCAATGGTGGACAATTTGGTGATGTAGGTGGTTCCTATTTAAGAAGGTTGGTGAGTGGGAAGTTCTCGGTGGTGAGTGCTCTAATGAATAGAGATTTGGATGAGAAAGGGGTTCGGTCAAGGAATGTAGTCTATGTTCTAGGAATGGAGGCTTAGGCGTTTTACTAAAACTAGGTGCGTTTGGTTTAGAGCTTGATGAACCTTATCTAACCCAAGAGGTCTAATACTAATTCTTATGTTCTCTTGGCAATTGTTGATTGGGATTGTTGAGGTGGGATTCTAGAATTATGACCTCTTATGGGTGATGATTCGGTGGATCATATCTCATGGATCATATGACCATTCCTTTTGGATGAACCTTTGGTTGAAGAGTTGTTGCTAGAAGCTTTAGTCATAGTGATGGTGAGGATACGATAGGAGTCTTTAACTACTGATTTTTAGGAATGTGCTAAAAGTGATGACTTAACCTCTCAAGAGTGTTTGGTTTATAAAGGGTGAATTTGAATTAAGGAATTAAAATCATGACCACTAAGAGAATTAGGCATGCACCAAAGTCAACTATGGTGTTGTTCACTCTAGGAATCATTAAATGGTAACTAAAGGTGTTTAGTTTACCAAAGATGGTTTAAATTTGAAAGAAAAAGCGATTAGAAGCTTTTACGAGACACGGATCCTATGGATCCTCTCACTAGGGATCCGATGCGGTTATAAACCGTGGATCCGTGTGTCGATGTAATTATGGTGAAGTGATTATGCTCTTGTAGGGTCTAAAGCCTATAAATCTTGAGGTTTTGACTTTCCTAGATGACTTAAATGTCTAACCACAAAGAATGAGGATACTTAATGATGGTATTGGGTAGGAAAGTGGACTTTTTGATAGTGTAACTACATGTTTAAGGATGATACTCATTGATTTGAGTATGACAAATGAAGGCAATTGATTATAGAGATCAGATGATGACTTAGAAGAAACTTGAAAATTTCTTAAAAAAGAAAATTTCAAAGAAATTAAAAACTTGTTTTAAGCCTATTTTAGGGTAAGGATGACTAAGATCAATTTGCTAAAATTGATAGAAATATCAAGTTGAGTGTTTTGAGAAGTAAGGAACAATGTGTGAGCATTGGAGCGGAAATATGGTGAGTTTTGATGGATTGATAAATCAAAAACACTTTGAGTTTGATCCTAAGTTAGCCATGGGTGAGTGTGAGACCTCATCGAGCTTAAGAAAGACTTAAGTAGTCTTAAAGAATCATGTTTAGCTAGAGTGATGTGATCAAGAGGACACGTTTGATGAAACATGATCATGTCGGTATCTGTTTGCGGATCCCACGGTTCCCTCATTTGAGGGATCGGGCTAGTTATAGCCAGGATCCGCTCTGCGAACCGAAGCCTCCCGACAATTGTGCAATTTTGCACTCTTGCAAATCTTATCCTAGTCATTTCTACAATCAGTAAACGCATGCACACAACAAGTATAACGCATAGCAAGTAGGGAGAACTAAAAGGTAATTAAAAATGAGTGATAACGACTACTTGAATAGGATCAAGTCGTCGTAAAATCTCATTTTACTAGTTCCTAAGTTAAGATGTTCAATGCCATGTCATGGCAATTCCTACGAACTACATCCTACTCTACATAAATATTGTTAAGATGTTATAGACCATTGTTTTAGATTGTTTTCACAAATTAAGGTCCTATGACCTTATCTTCCATCCACATCTCCTTCCATTTCACTCCCGTATTCATCTTCATCCCCTTCACTCTTCATCTCACCATCTCTACTTCTTTTTCTTCAAGAAGTTAGCGAAGCACTTGAAGATCCCTTTTGTTTGTTGCCACTCTTGTGATGGGCTTGGAATATCCGGTAATTGATTGATGTAATCTAAAGGGTCGAGATCGGTGTTGCCAAAGGGGTTGTTACTACTTCCTTCTCCTTCTCTTTGTCTTTCCTCTCATCAGATGAATCCGTTGGTGGGTGAGGTCTCTTGCCATCCACCATGAACCTTGTAACATCCCGCTACTCGCACCGCAATATTGTCGCTTTGCCCAGTGCTCACGACTTTGTTTTGTAGCCTCGTTTGAAGACTTCCTGCAGTCACCCGCATCACCGATTACTACTCACATAAGCACGCTTAGCGCGGTTCCTAAGAACTCCACCCGATGAACCACAAAACGCGTTGTGTCATTGTAAAGTGACGTTATCTTATGAGTCCAAATCTCTCCGAGCCACAACCGATGTGGGATTTGCCGCAGGGACTCATCGTCCTGATGAGGTTTGCCCACCATCCTCGAGCGGCTCGAAGTGGCTCGATACCACTTGTAATATCCCGCCTACCATACCACAATATTGTCCGCTTTGCCCATAGGCTCACGGTTTGTTTTGTGGCCTCGTTTGAAGACTTCCGACATGTCACCCAAGCGATTACTACTCTCACGAAAGCACGCTTAACTACCGGTTCTAAGAACTCCACCCGCGATGAGACCGCAAAGCGCGTTGCGTCATTGTAAGGCGAATGTTATCTTATGAGCCCAGCATCTCTCTAGGCCACAGCCGATGTGGGATTTGCCTAGGGTGTTACAATCACCATTTTAAGCCGATGTGGGATTTGCCCAGTATGTAAACACTAGTTGTTGTACATATGTATTACTAAATCATAAAATCACTTTTACTTGTTTAGTGTTTTATGTGAAAACGTAAGTGTGTTAGTAAACTATTGGCTCAAACCATTTACGTATTTTATTTGTTTTGTTAAAATGATTTTACTTTTGTTATCGACAAAACATTAGAAGATCGTAAAATATGAATAAGCGTTTTACGGCTTATTTGTATTAACAGAGATGTTTGATGAGTTAGGGGAGTTATTTTACCAAACTCGTATTTGAGGCGGTATCACCAAATTCGGTGCATGAGCGGGGCGTGTACAAAACCGCTTTTTGTACGCATGACGGCTATTAAGAATTTCTAGTAATGCCGTTTGGGATTACTAATGCGCCATCTACTTTCCAAGAGACCATGAACCGGTTATTTTCACCATATTTGCGTAAATTCGTGATTGTTTTTTTTGATGATATATTGGTTTATAGTACTACTCTTACTGCCCATGTAGAGCCCATGCAATGTATTTTTCAGTGTTTACAGGATCGTCAGTTCTATATTAAACAATCGAAGTGCGTGTTTGGGTCAACGACAATCGATTACTTGGGACACATTATTTCGGGACAGGGTGTTGAGATGGATCCACAAAAGATAACAACAATGTTTAATTGGCTCGTGCTTACGACACAACGTCTGCACGGAGGTTTCTCGCTCATGGTTATTATAGACGGTTTATCAAAATTTTGCTTTTGTGGCGCACCTTTATCTGATCTTCTTCAGAAAGATGGCTTCAAGTGGGGCGAGTTGGAAAGTAAGGCTTTCGAAAGCCTTAAAAATAAGTTGACACATGCACCTATTTTAGCTCTTCCAGATTTTAATGAGATGTTTGTAATTGAAACCGATGCATCCGAGGTCGGTATTGGAGCAGTTTTGCTGTAAAAAGGGCGACCACTCAGTTTTTTTAGCCGCAAGCTGGGACCCTGTATGAGGGTGGCCGTGACTTATCAAAAGGATATTTTTTCCATTGTGGAAGCCATTTACAAGTGGCGGAAATATTTAATTGGTCGTCGTTTCATCATTCGTACGGATCACAAAAGTATAAAAGAACTCATGCACCAGGTTATTCAAACGCCACTACAGCAGAAGTATGTGAGAAAGCTTATGGGTTTTGATTTTGTTATTGATTATAAATCGGGGGCATCAAACCAGTGGCGGATGCATTATCACATATGTTCAAGAAGATGTTGGTTGGGTTATCGGCCTATTTCACCGGGAGGCATACAAAATCAATTGAGAACTTCATCAAGAATTGTCTAATTTGTCAACAAACTAAGTATTCCACGCAGGCAACATGTGGATTGTTACAACCTCTGCCAACGCCATCCACGGTATGGGAGGACGTTTCCATGGATTTTATTACCGGGTTGCCCGCGTCTAAAGGTCTAACAGTCATCTTGGTAGTAGTGGATCGATTTACCAAGTATGCGCACTTTGGACCGTTATCTACAGGTTTTAATGCGCCAAAGGTAGCGGATATGTTTGTGGAAATGGTGGTTAAACTCCATGGGTTTCCTAAAACTATTGTGTCTGATCGAGATCCCATCTTTCTTAGTAAGTTTTGGAATCAGTTGTTTGTAGCTAGCGGGACTCAATTAAACCATAGCACGGCGTATCATCCTCGACGGATGGTTAAGCGAAGTTGTTAATCGTGGGCTTGAGCAAGATTTACGGCTATGGTGTCGGATAATCCACATCATTGGGTTCATCTTTTTCCTTGGGCGAATATAGTTACAATACTAGTTTTCATAGTAGTATCAAGATGACTCCATTTCAAGCCTTGTATGGGCGTGTTCCACCTTCGCTATTACAGATCCACCGGGTCATCTAAGGTGGCGGCCGTGGACAAATTCTTGGTTGAGCGGACGTGTTCTCGCATCAACTTAAGCAAAATTTGATGGCTGCTAAGAATCGAATGGAAATAAAAGCTAATCGAAAACGTCGGGAACTCGAGTTCAACATTGGTGATATGGTGCTCGTTAAATTGCAACCGTATCGACAGGTTACTTTAGCAAGGCGACTTTCTAATAAATTAGCCAAGAGGTATTATGGTCCATTCGAGGTGTTGGAGCGTGTGGGCAAGGTGGCGTATCGTCTTGGTCTTCCCTTGACAAGTAAAATACATCCAGTTTTTAATGTATCAATACTTAAACCTTTCTCAGACGTGGTCAGGAAATCGTTGCTAATTTTCCTGAGGAGGAGCTTGATGGACATCCTGTTGAGCAGCCATTGACAATTTGTGATACTCTAATCGTTTTGCAGAAAGGCATACCGGTTAGGCAAGTGTTGGTGTAATGAAGTGGAAGAGAACCCGAAGAGGCGACGTGGGAATGGTTGTCAGAGTTCAAGATTGCTTATCCATCTTATCACCTTGAGGACAAGGTGATTTTTGAAGGCGAGGGGAATGATACACCTAGATCAAAGTCGATTGAAGAATCACCACCTGGACCAAAGCCCATGACAAAACCAAGACCCAAGAGGAAATCGTCCAGGCCTGTGTGGCATAAAGATTATGTCACAAAATAACTATCTTTATTTATTGATTATGTTTGAGTCATATTAGGAATGTTTTTGTGCTGGAGAACAACTTGGAGAACAAGTTGGAGTATCTTGTTTAGGTGTGTTACGTATGTGTCTTGTGGTACAAGTCAGTTATTCGGCTATATATACTGAATACCTTATTAATAAAATATATAGTTTTACCAAATAAATCTTTTTTTTTTCTCTTCTTTATTCTTACGGAGCTTGCACACGCTATAGTAGTGCTACCTTGATATGGTTAGGTCGTATCACTCGCAGGAATAGATAGAGAATTTTCTTTGAGGTTTCCGAACAGGTAAAATAAGATTTTTTTTGCCTTTTGTTATACAAGTTGCACCTAGTTGAGAATTGGTTATGCTATAAACAACTCAAATACATTTGCATCGAATGAGACAGGTTGTGAAAATTTATAGGCTGAAAGTTGGAGAGACTGAGAATTTGTCTTTGCACGAAGATGGTGAGACTTAAGTTCTTTTCATTCTACGTACAAGCTTTACCAGATTTATAATTTGTTATAAATTTAGCCTTTTTAAGCTGTTGGAAAATTCATGTGCAGGAAAATAGAGGGTATCACTCATAACTCTTTGTGCAGAAAAGAGGGAGATGGTGGGAAGGCTAAGAGGGTAGTAGTCAATTTCCAAAAAAGGAGATTGTCTTGTGTTTGATTATATGAACAATATCACGATTGCTTTAGCGAAATAAATTATAATAGATGATTATCTCTGTGTGTTTTAAGAACTTTCCGTTATAAAAGATAGAATGAATTTATTCTTAGTTCTTAATGTTTAGTATTCCTTCTTTCTTCATAATTTATTCTTAAAGATATTTTTACTTGCCTTTTTCTATGTTCAAAATCTATTCTCTAGCAATGCCACAAAGGGTTTAGGAGATGTTAGATGATATATTGCGAGATAGGGGTGTTCATCGGTTCGGTTATCAGGTTATTCGGTTTATTCGGTTCGGTTAGTTCGGTTAATTTTTTTTCTGGGTATAACCAAAAACCGAACCGAACCGAAATTAAATTTGATTCAACTAAACCGAAAACCGAACTCCTATAACCGAAAACCGAACCGAATAACCCGAATTACATAATTTTAATTATTATTTTATTTAATTATATATATTTTAGCACAAAATATTTTTTCAAGCTTAAATCATGTTATATTTATACTAAAAAGAGTTTTAGTGATTTTTTCATATATATACATAGAAAAATATATATTTTATATGAATTGGTTTTCGGTTTTCATTGCCAAAACCATATCCAACCCGATAACCAAATATTTAGTTCGGTTCGGTTCGGTTTGACCAATTCGTTCGATCACAAATTCGGTTCGATTATTTTCGGTTCGGTTCGGTTCGGTTTTCGGTTACTGCGGATATTACCCAATCCGTGAACACCCCTAATTGCAGATGAAGAAAAAAATTGATTTAATGGCAAATGACACTTACTATATATGCAATTTAGGAATGTCGTTTGTGAATGTTTTGGGTCTCATATATTATGGTTTGTTGAGCTACTACTACATCCTTCTTGAATGTGAGGGGTGCTATTGTTAAAATTCTATGAAATTTAATCTCTTTAGGTTATGTTTGGTCATAACTGTAACCTGAACAGTAGTCTCTGACTTGGATGATACATAGTTGGTGTTTCACCGCTCATCAGAAAAGTAAAATAAATTAGGCGTTGCAACATGTTAGGGCACAAGTGTGTTGAATGGTTATGGGTGGCCTACTGCAATGCGTATAAAATAGGTAAGGCTGCTACTAATAGCTTATGAGTTGTTTAGCTAGTTACAGACTCGAATTTCTTTAAAAAAGTCTTGCAACCATGCAATTTTGTACTCAATGTTGAAAACTCAAAGAAGCTTGGACTATATAAAGATAGTATCAAGACTGCAACCTAAAGTGTGGAATTTTGATGAAGGATTGAACTGCAAGATATCTTGGGAGTGTATAACAAGGACTAATGATAAAGGTAGTTGGTGTGCTTATAGTGGTTGTTGATGTTGCTACTCTATCGTATTTTTTAATGGTTTCGACCATCTTCTTTTTGGTGCAAAAGGGTGAAAATTATATTAACATCAAAATACAACTTACAAGCTTTTATACCATACAATCGGCATGGACGAGGCCCATCTAGGAGACAAAACGTAAATTCAAAGCCTATCCGATATCCGATAGAACTACTAGGATCTCGATAGCTATGACCAATATCAGCTGCAACATATACAAAGTTGCGACATACAAATTTACATCTATACATACCAATACCACTAAGACATATCCATAGATCATAACATGAAATCATCCATATATGCACCAATACCATAGTCTCATAACTACATTTCCAATACCACTTTCCTTTCATGATTATCCGACCATCATCCACAACAATCAAGGGAGAAGTGGAATGGCATCATTATGCGACTATAGCCACCCAAATCAATCCAAATCGAGGATATACCGGTGTTCCTACATTTTCATCTTTACAAATGGCTTGAAACACGGGAACACACACCTTGAGGAGAAACTAGCCTAACCTCTTGTGGTAGCACATAGCTTGGACCAAGTAGGTTCATCCTTCACACGCCACTATTCCAAGCAAGATGTTCTACCCATCCACCCATTTAGCCTTCAACTGGAAACCTACTTTATGATTGACTTGAGACAAAACACAAGAGACAAAACCTACTTTATGATTGTTGTGATGATGAACCGTAGTCGGGGTTTTTTCGGTGTCTAGGAATTTTTTCCAGGAATGTTTTCTTGAGACATTTTTGTATAAAATAGTGAAGTTGAGAGAAGTTGTACGTGAGAGATGTGTTTTTTTTGTTGAAAATGTAGTGGATATATATAGGAAAAAAAGATAGAGTTTGTTTAATTTTGAATTTGAATTCGTACTTTGAAAATTTGAATTTGAACTGTAACTTTGAAATTGAATTTGAATTTAGATTAATACTACAACTTTTATTTTGAATTTGAATTTGAATTGCATCAGTAACTTTAAAATTTGAATTAAAATATTTTCATGATTCAAAATTTGAATTTGATAGCCTCTAACGGCTATTTTCCCTATAAATACCCCATTACCATCATTCGCTTTCTCACACAACTTCTTATCAAACTCTCTCAAGTATCACTTATTTTCACACAAACGCTATGGCTAACGAACCAACCGAGGTGCAAAAGGTTATCCTTAGCCGAATACACAATGACCAAGAAAAGAACTCAAGGCGATTAACAATTTTCTAGGTGAGATAACTCGTATTATGCTACGATGCATGATCGTGGTCTAGAGGTCGAAAGGTTGCATGAGTTGCCTCAAGACCATCCATTTGTCGCCGTCGGTCTACAAACTCTACCAAGAATCGAGGAAAGACATCGCCTCTCAATCGCCATAAAGAACGTTAGGAACCAAGTGTTGCAAGTCTGGGAGGAGAAGACAGATCTCATTGAAAATTACAAATCAATATAAAAGCTCCGTGAGAATCGTTGGTTGATTTGTGTTTTCTTATCATATAGTCATTTGTGTTTTAAATTTCGTATCGTCATTTGTGTTTTAAATTTCGTATCGTAATTTTTTGTGTTTTTTTTCGTATCGTAGTTTATTGCGTTTTTGTTCCCGTATTGTAATTTAGTTTCGTATTATAATTTTATTTTTATGAATGAATTTTATTTTATAAATGAATTTTAGTTTTGTGGAAAATTGAAAAATAAAATAAAATATGAAATGGTGGAACCCAAATGAGTAAGTTGTGGTGTGTTATGGTAAGAGGGTTGCTAGAGGGTTGTGTTATGGTGATGTGGCACCCGTGGGCCCAAATGAGGAGGAACCCTTCACCACACCTATCCCGACCATCCACAATGGGCTTATGACACATGTTCAATAGAAAAAGGAAACATGTGTGACATCATTCAATCCATTGTGAGTTGTTCCATGTCAACGTATGTTTAATTGTCGTGGGTCTCTGAACAAGTGATCAATGAACCTCCTTTTTGCCATTTTTATTATTAAACAAATAAATACTTGTTATAGTAGGATGGTGGTTTTTGCCACTTTTATTATTAATCAAGTTTAATGGGTTGTGAAGGTTTTGTAAAGAAGTGTTTAATGCTCATGTGGCATTGTATTACATCTTGAAATATTAATGTTTTAAAACCCGAGTCGATCCGCTGGGAGACCGGTCCGGATGTCAATGGTTTTTTTGGATGTTTCATAACCGGATTAAACCTGTGGTTTTCTTATGAACCGGTCGACCAGATTTTTAAAATCCGAATGGGTCAAAGCTTATTTTTACATATTTTTTTGAGATAACAAAACTACCCAAATCTAACCCCCACAGTCCCAACCTTTCATTTTTCCACCTACCTTTTCGCTTCCCTCTTAAACCCCTTTCATTTTTTCACATCAGTGTCAAAATCGCACATCACATATGAGGTAATCTTTAGTTTTTTTCTATTTACTTTGCATAATTATTGTTGCATTGAATGTTATTTATTATACTAACTTAAAGAGTAGTCATTTGTTGCATTAATTGATCAAGTATCATTCTCGTATATAGTCATTTGTTGGAATAACTGATCAAGTATCATTCATGTATATAGAAACTGATCAAGTTATCATTCATGTATATAGACATTTTTTGGTTTAAGAGTAAAGTTTTAATGAACTAATGATGATCTTTGATGTTGGTTAAATTTTGATACAACAATATATTAAAGTTACAAATATGAACTCATGTTTGTAATATATAGTCTGTCACTCTGTTATATATGGTATAGTTTGATTTTTTTGCAAAATTTTATTTTTAATATTGTAGGTATGGAACCTAAAGACAAAACACCAATAGAATATTAATCTCATTCATCGGTTCAATCGAATGTAAGAGTGAAGTCGGATAAAGCATGGGATTATGCAACACTACATATCGAAGATAGGAAAAAAGTATACATTTGTAACTATTGTCATAAGGTTATTCGTGGTGGTGGGATAAATAGAGTTAAGAAACATCTTTCTGGCCAAAATGGCGAGGTAGCATCGTGTAAGAAAGTAAATGCGGATGTTAGATTTACTATGGTAGGTCTTCTGAAAGAAAATGAAAAAAGGCAAAAGATAAGGAAAATGAAGTTGGAAGTAGTGTTAATATATCAGAAGATGATGAAGGAGAACCAGAGGCTAGACAATTGCAAAAAGGAAAAAGGAAAGCTACATTAAGTTCACATCCTTTTTTTTTTTTTTTTTTTTTTTTTACTAAAAACGATTCTTCTCAGCCTACTATCAAAAAAGCTATGAAAAGTAAGGAAAGGATACATGATGTCGATTTGAATATTGCTATGTGGTTTGATGATGCCTGCATACCCATGAATGCTTGTAATTATCCTTATGTTCAACAAGCTGTAGATAAAATATCGGGTATTGGTTATGGTTACAAAGCACCTAATTATCATGCTTTGAGGATCAATTTGTTGGAAGATGCTAAAAATTCTATTTCGTTATTAATAGACTTGTATAGAAGTCAATGGATTGATACTGGTTGCACGATTATAAGTGATGGGTGGACGGATATAAGGGAACGCCATCTGATTAATTTCTTGGTTTATTGTCCTAAAAAGATATCATTTATCCAGTCAGTTGAATCCTTAGGATGTACCGTCGGAAAAGCACTGGAATTCAAGCTATAAAATATTCGCTATCGTCATCTTCAATGTACAACTCGTGTCTTAAATCGCTCTCGTTAGCAGGTTCTCCCACATATGAACTATGTCTCGCAGGCTCTTCCTTCAAGTCTGGGACTTTTTTAGGTTTTGAATAACCTGCGGTGCTCGTGGTTGGTTCTTTGTTCAAACCGGGGTTTTTAGCCTTGGAATTTTTTCCTTTGTGTTCGGACTTCCGGTGTACTTGCGTTAATAGCGGTGTTCACGGGTTGATACTGATTAGTGAGCGTATATACCTCTCATCATGTCTAACATATTTTTCTTGACAAACGACTAAGCTTTGCCAAAACATTTTGGAATTTTCTCGTCGCCTGAAAAGAAAGATCATCTTCGTGCTCTTCGGGCATATGAGTAGGTCGAGCTCTAGGCCGTGGAGCACTTAGGGTTCTCCAAAATTATCAACAACATTAAGTGGAATAGGCCATCCCGCATTCGAAAAAGTGACTAGTATAAATTATCGTGATTGACGGGAGAATAACTTGATATGCATAAATTTAATATACTTACCATGAATTTGATAGTAAACCGATTCGTGATAGCATGGTAACCCATAAACCGACCAAGAATGATGACCACATTCAAGTGGGTCCATATCCAGTTTACTTTCTGCGACAATGAGTTGTAAAGCATGTTTTGAAACTTTATACCGCAATTCATCAAATAGTGTGTCCCTACACACATACAGTTTCTTGGTTATGCTTGTATTAAAAGAGTCTCTTATCGCATTTTCATGCGCAACTAGAATCTTATCGACCGAACTCAACAACGTGTCTAAGTTGGACTGTGTGGAGCCAAGTATAACTTCAACAACGCGTGTTGACCCTCAACTCTACATGTTGTTGTCCGAAGTCGCGATATGGATCGGTAATGTACGCACGAATGTGTGGTCGTAATGTTGCACCCGCTTATTAAAATACCGCAAAATGTCCGAGAAAAGAATGAATTAATAAAGTGAGAAAACAATTCGGTACTTATATATTAAATAATAAAAATGAATTAATAGTTAAGCACCTGCTTTTTGGACCAATAACTCTTGTAGGTGCTCATAATAGTGCATGAACATATCTTGGGTGAGCTTTAACCATCCAATCCATGACCATCTAACGGACACATACTCTCTTCCGTATCGAATCTATGTCTACAATTCTTGAGCACATTTTGATTAATATGCCATCGACGAGTAATTTGTTAGCGTTTGGGAATTACGCTCTGCATGCCCCAAGCAACGCTAAATCTCTGCGTTGATGATAACCCGCGGTAATATTGTTCGCTCTATCACCCTCTTAACACATTGCAACACCCATCCGAAATTTGGCTCTTTTCACGCTCAAAAGCTAAACGCCATTGAGAATGTTTTGTTTGTTGAAGTAACTCCAACAATTGTAAAGAATGGCGCTTTAAACAACGTGGTGTTGTATATGGAGTCCATCGGCATGATTTCGGAATGTTGTCCATAGGTCATATGACGCCGGGTGAACAAAAATATTTCCTCAAGCTCATTAGCGGTCATTTACCCCGGGTAATATGTATAACCTTGACGCTCAAATGTGCTAAAAGAACTTGTATTGGAGTTCTATCACCACGAATGGCGCCAGTATCTTGTTTTGTGCATTATATATCGTTTTAATGCTAGACACGTTATCCGGATCGCTCTCCTTTAGTGACGAAAGTATAATGCATGGTGCTACTTTATGCTTTGTCAATTGCTCCACCAAAACGAACTCATGATCTTTTAATCGCATTGCTTGTGGAAAACCATGGAACGAATCTACAAAATCATGATTATGCCTCTCACACTTCACCCTCAAGATCCAACCGTTAGTTTGACCTTGTATATATTTCGCCAGTAATTTGAATGGACAATTAGTTTTAGCGGTACTAGTCTGTCGTTGAAGTTCATCTTCTAAATCTTCACGTGCAGATGTCCCATGTCTTGAACACTTATATTCGATTGAGTACTTATAGCCTCTATCTATTTTGGTTCTTGCTTTAACAATAAGAAAACCGATCGATTGAGCAATAGTGTAAAACCCTAAATATACGAAACGTGTTAAGAGACTAAAATACCCTTGAAATCGAACATTTATTAAATACGTAAAATACATTTATATTCATTTAACGAAATTTAAAATCTAACTTACGAATAATTAAAACTTAACGAATATGTGTACGTGATCGACATTGTACGACGAATGATTAAACGTCTCGCTAAAATCGTTTGGGTTTTGTCTTTCGTTATTTGGGAACCAAGTTGGGCCGCTTTGTTTGTTCGCTTGGATCAAGGAGCCGAGAGCCCACTTGGGCGTGTGTTTGTGTTGTTCGGTTGGACCCAAGCCAAGCCCACCCCTAAAGCCCTAACCTATTTGTACCACCTATATATACAACACATTAACCTCAATTTGGAACCCTAGTTTGCCTCTTCTTTCTTTCTTTTTCATTCGGCCGAACCCTAATCCCTTGGTGTCGCGAGTTTAGTCCCAACGTGAGCAAGCTAAGGTATAACATGTTCTTCTCGTCTTCCTTTGATAACACCTAACGTATAATATGTTGTAACTTGTTTTGTTTTTAGTCGAGCTTGTGTTTCTTTTTGGCCGAACCATATGAAACAAACAAATAATAAATCGGACCTTATAAGAATTAAGAGAACATGTATTATATATGTATTGTTTGAATCGGATCATAGGTATGTCGAGCACAAGAGAACCGAACCACATATATAAATGTTATCATGCCTAATAAATTCGAAACCCTAATTGGAATGGAACCCTAAGTGTAATTAATGGTCTAAACATGTGATTATAGTGGTTTTAATAAACCCTAAAACTGGACAGCATCATATGTCGAACTTGTGCGTGTCATAGATCGAATTTTATAAGTACAATAATCTGGGTTTTTGTTGGAAAAGTTTATTTTATGTCTTAGTTAAGTTTTCCAAGTGGTTTGGTCAGATTTGGAGTTGTCTAAGTCGTATTTTGAATTTTACAAAATCAAGTGTCAAAGCCGAGAAAACGGGTCGAAATTTAGTTGTATTGTTTGATTTTTCATTTTCAAACCATAAGGAATTGGGAGCTCTCCTTTTACAGTGAGTGATATTTATGACATAAATGAATTTCGGGAGTTCTGGGATTTTTCCAAGGTGTCTAAACAGTCCAATAAGCGTAAACTTTTAAGGTGTATTTTCGATCACTTTCGGATAGGTCTCGACTTTTGATTTTCCGTAGGACATTTAGCATGGAAATAGAACCCACCAATTTTGGAGAGTCTCTTAACTCATATGGGAACCCTGGGATTTTGCTTGATTTCATTTGAGCTAAGTAAGTATTTTATAAAAATCGCTAAAGTTTTGTCCAAATATGAGTTTAAGAAACTGAAAATAAAATATGATATCAATAAGTAACACACTTACAAATTGCATGAAGCTTATAAAATGAGTATATAAGTAATATATGATATCAATTGTAGATTCGTTGAAGGAGACGTGACGATTTATCTTCGTGATTCATTCATTCGCTTGCTTTTCTCTCATTTGCGTTAAGGTACGTATATTCGACCTTTCAAGAAAGGTTCCTTATGACGTTCTTTTCGTTAGCTTTCCTATTTTACTTATTAGGGTTTCCATGCCATTGCTATGAACCCTTTTCTCGATTGTTTGATATGTTGCTTATCCGAACTCATCGCTTTATTGAACCATGCAATATCTCGATTTGAACTTGTGTTATGAAGACTCGATATGCACATTTGTTGAACCCTACTATGTTTAATTATGAACTTCTAATTATGAATGTATGATTTGTGATCGTGATATGAACTTCTCAATTTCGAATATTTGAATATGAACCTTATGATATGAGTTATCCGATATGTTATCTGTTGAACTTTGTGTTTGATTATGATCTATGTCATTTATGACAATTTGTTTGACCTAAGTTAGTTTGACACCGAGCCAAATATTAACTAGTCATGGGGTTCCATGTCCGTGTCGTTGATGCACCTCGACATGACTCTAGGGCGAGAGTGAAGTTCGCCACGCCCCTTATCTCATTATCCGTTATGAGCTCAAGTTATATTATATGACCAATATCTATTTGTGGGGCGTATGGATGCATCCTAGATCTGATCTGTTATCCAATATGATTTGTCTAGTGAATGATGTCGTGTGCAATACGCGTCTTCACAACTTCTGGGAGCTAGCTACTCCAAATTATTTTCTAAGATTATTTCTGTATATGTATGATGTTTCTGATATGATATGTCTGGGCTCGTGGTAGTTAACTAAATCCTTATCTGTTATATCTATGTTAAGTATTCTGATTATGATTCGGTATGTTCAAGTGATTATAATTATGTGCTCGGCTTATTATATGTTATTATATGTGTTTATGCTTTTGTATGTTTATGTGACTACCGTCTATTATGCTAGGTTATGATTAACATGTTTAAATATGATTCACATGCTGTCATCTGATGTTATGTTAGTTTATCGTTATGTGAATTCGTTTATCTGTGAGATGAAGGTACTAGTGTGAAAATAAGTATCCTGAAAGTTGATAAGTATAATTGTTCCGTTAATCTGGTGAACTTTGCCTATACGTTAGGGTATCTATCTGTTTATGATTTGGTCTGCTATGTTAAAACTCTGCTGATGTTAAGATTTGATCTGAGAACTGGTTTAGCTTATGATATCTGTTCTGATAATTGCTAATGGCTATGTTATGTCTTTGTCTATTGAGTTATAGTTTGTCTACCGTGTTTTATGTCTCGTATGTGTGACCGCCATGTTTAAATTTCGCTTATACTAAGGTTTGATCCGGGAAAACGGTTTAATTTATAATGTCTCGCTGTTAACTTACTATCTCGCTATGTTATGCCTCTAGTTCATTTAATTATAGTTTTTTTGTAAGGTGTTTCATTGGTATGTGTGACTACTATGTGTTGATGTTGTTTTCCGCCGCTACAACACCGTTAAGGTTATTAAATGTAACTTATCTCGATTTGTGTGAAGGTCATGTTTACTTCATAGAAATTGTTTCATAGTTTTGATATTTCGTTTGGCTTATATGCACCGAATTTCCGATTTAGTTAAGGTCCGGTTATTTTAATGTGTTTGCATTTGTGTCGACAATGTGCTATGTGTTTGTTCTTATTTGTTATTTGTTCTTCCTGATTTACGTGTAATGGTGTTTTTCGTAATCCTCCATGATTCATTGAATCTCATTCCGCTACGACTTTGTTATTCGCTTTTTGTTTTAATTTTGTATTTCGCTTTTGTTTAGTTTTGTTCTGTTATATCTGCTCACCTGGCTTTGTAAGCTCACCGCATTTTCTTTTCCTGCGGCGTGTTTTTAAGCATTCAAGATGAGCTTATGGGATAGGCGATCCGGGTTGAGAGTAGAGACGAGTAAGATTTGAAATAGGGATCTTAAATTTATTCTCGATTATTAAGACATTTACGTTTTCTTTTGTAAGTTTTGTAAAGGCTTCCGCTTTTGTATAGTATTTAAAGTTCGATATGAAACCAGATTGTGATATCTTTACCCTTGTCGGGTTGGGGTGTTACAATTTATGGTATCGAGCTCTAGGTTTTAGGACCCTAGAGCTTAGGCTATGACCCGTGAGGATTGGGTAGACATTAGGTTTCCGTCTGCTCGGATATTTTTTCGATTCCTTTGATGGTCGCTCGATTTGACTTGATATCCTTTTGCCTTCACCGAATCGGCCTCCTCTCGCTCGCATCGAATTTTGTTATTTTGTTTTCGCCGTCCGCTTGTCGATCGTTAGATGGAGACTACCCGTGGAGCCGAAGAAGATAGTACCGACCTGCTGTCGCAATGATCCACTGTCTTGGAGAGGTTCGTGAAGCGTAAGCCACCCTAGACCGCCGCTTCTTTGGAGACATCGGATGTCAGCTTTGGAGGAAGTCGGACGAATCAACCAAAGACGCAACGACGAAGACATGATTCAACCGGTGGTCGGAAGGTTCATCTACTTCATATGATTTGGGCGCGACTTGTGATATTCGATTCGCTTGTCATGTGTTTTGTGACGGTTTGATATTCTCGTTAAGTGATTCCGATCCGTATTGCTTTTCTCTCGATTTGTTCTAACTCGGTTTGAATCGTGAAGTTTACCGTCCGGCATTTTGTTAATATCCCGCTTTTGGATCGCCGAGAATGAGTCACGAGGAACCGCTTTTGTGCATTGGTGGCCTTCTTTTTGTTGTGGTGATGAGTGTCTAAATACTCATCATTTTTATATTGTTAGAATGCCAAAACATCTAAAACACTCGAAATGCTTCAAATGATGAAAATATCACAAACAAGTGTTTTATATGTTTTAAATGCAAAACATCAAAACTGTGAAAACGTATCAAGTTTGCATAATTGGCGCTTTAGTCCCCAAGTTACAAAAGTTGTCAAAATTAGTCCTGTAATTCAAAAACTTGTAAATGTCATTAAAGGTCCTTAGGATTCACAAGTTGTTCAAAATAATCCTTTGAAGTTTAAAATCACAAAATTACAACTTTGGTCCCTCAACTTTGCAAAAATGTCAAAAATAGTCCCTAAGGTTTTAAAAATTGGAAATTAATCAAAATAAGCCTTGTACTATTCATATTTGACAATATTGGTCCTTATGATAAACTTTGGAGAAATTACATGTTAGGTCCTTTAAGTTTGAAAAATGTCATAATTAGTCCTTGAATTTATAAAGAATGACATTTTATGCATAATAGTCCTTGTACTATTCAAGTTTGGCAGGAATGGTCCTTGTATTAGCTTTGGAAAATGTTCAATACCAGTCCTTCAAGTTTACTAAAATTGCACTTTTGGTCCTTGTGAAGTTACCAAACCAAACGGACCTAACTTAATTATTAAAACCCAAATCCATTTAAACCCACCGCCCAATCAACCCAAGCCCAAACCACTACCCCTGTTATTAATAACCCGTCAATAAAAGTCAAATATCCCAAAACCGCCAAACACTATTCATCCGTCTCTCCCACCCTCAGATACACCATACCGTGGTTTTGCCACTCTTCACCTCCACCTCACTACTACGGATCACCAACCTACTCTCTCCACCACCTCATCATCTTCCTTTCCATTAAATGCAACCCACACTACTTTTACCTCCAAAACCTCACCCTTCCCCTGCTTTCTTCCAAACTCTATCAAATTGCCTAAATATCTCTCAAACTCGTCCCCTAAGCCTCTGCTACCATCCAAAGTTCCTTAAATATAAAATATCAAGTCAAAGTTACCCCAATGACTTTGGCGCCAAAATTGGTTTAAACGTTAAGATAAATTTGACCAATCTAATGGTCAAATTGAGATGTGGAAAGTATTTGGAAGCTAGTGGGATGCAAAAGATCAATAAATATCAAGAAAGGAGCGAAGAGAAAACAGTAGTAGAGTAGTTTTAGTTTAATCTAGGTCGTTTAAGTTTATTTAACTTTCCAAAGGCAAATTTAAGCTTTTAATTATTCGTAATCAAATTTGAGTGTATTTTAAACTTATTCTCGCTTTTAATTTCGCTTGATGTTTACAAATTCGCTTTTGCTTATTTCCTAGTTCAAATTCTCAAATTAAGCAAATATTGTTAAAAGTTGTTGTTATCGATTATTAAGCTCTTATAAGCTCATTACAAAGCTTATAAACTCTTAGAATCCTAAAGAAAACAGTTTTACTTAATAAACTCAAAATCACCAAAATACCTATAAAATAGTGATAAAATAAAATCCTTTGGAGATGATCAAGAAACTGATGCAGAGATGGTATTTGGAATGCTTTTGGGTATAAAGCTTTAGGGAAAGCTATAGGTTCTGTTCTCAGTATTCAAATCTCAGTTTGTGCTCAAATCATTCTTGTAAGCCATTTTGACCACTATGGCATTTTACTGTTGTAGATGTTCAATAGCTTGAAACTCTGTTCCTATATGATCATTAGTCATAGTTAAGTTAATTTAAGTATTAAAATTAGTTACTTGTTACTTTTAATTTATGGTTTATAAAAATTTCATTTTAACAGTTTAAATAGGATATAGATTATAATTGAGTTGTATGTTGTTATGTATGTTGTTTAATGCTTATTTAGAATTAATAAATGCTGTTATAAGGTCTGCAATAAGTTTGGTGGTTTTAATCTAAGATTTTCTTTGAAAAAGTCCTTAAAAAGTCTCATAAGGAGTGTTTGGATTCACTGTGTTAATGGATTTAAAGGTTGTTTATATTATTGCTTATTAGTGTTATCTGTTATACTAGTGTCTAAGAATGCAGTGCAAGCATAAAAACCAGGCTTCATGTGTAAGAAAGTCAAATTAGCTTGTATACTTCTTAACAGTTAACTGTTGGTAATTTTGAGTTGCAAAATTCATTTTACAAGCTTTAAAGTTGTTGGTTAAGCTTTAGATAATCTTTTCCTAGCTTATTATAACTTATTCAGTCATTAAAATCAAACCAAAGTTCAAGAAAGTCAAACATCCATTTTTGTTTTCAAAAGTCAAAATTTGGAAAAACAGGTTTTTTGCAAAACTTTGTTGGTGTCTCATTGATTCCTTTCTTCATCAAAATCTATGAAACTTTGGGATTTGCAAGTTCAGTAGGTCTAGTGTAGAGATATCAGTTTTGTTTTCCATTTCTCAAGCTCTAATAAGCTTTAAATAAGCTTCCAATTAGGCATAATATGCCCTGTGCAAAATGAGTGTGCACAGGCACTTCTTGCAGACCTCTCACAAGCTTCATTCAAGCTTGTGAGGAGCTGGTATTTGGTCCTTGTGTAGTAGGCCAGGTATACTTTAAGTCCATATATCTGTTTTTCCATTTAGCTTAATTACTTAGCTTGTGCAAGTGCTTAAAAGTACCCCCTTGATCACTGTTTTGTATTAATAATCTCATAAGCTCATTCTTAGTTAATACATCATTAATGGTCTAGAGTAGTATTGATTAGTTGAATTAGGTTTATTATAGTGTACTTTAGCTTCTGTCTTGCTTTGGAGGTCTTTAATGCTCAATTGCTTATTTTAAAGTGCTTATTCATAAGCAGTTTAACATCAGATCCCATATCCTCCACATAAGCATATGTTTTTATATTTTTTATAGACTTAGAATAATATTTTAACATTTTCCTGAATTTTTCAGATTTTTCTTACACTGTTTGCTATTTTTCTTTATTTTAAATAGTTTTTAATCCTTTTTAAATAGCTTTTAATACTAAAAAATCAGAAAAAGCTTAAAAAAATATGTTTTCAATTTTCCTAGATTAAGATAAATATAAAAGTAATAAATAGTATTTTTCCATAATTTTCTTAGTTTAAAAAGTATTTTTTAGCATTTTAATTAGTTTTAAATAGTTTTAAATTAATAATAAATACATAAAAGTCAAAAATATCTTTTCTGTTTTAAATTTAGTTTTATATTATTTTAGATTTTTCAAAGTTAAAATTTTATTTTTCCCAGTTCATTTTATATTTTCTAGTATTTAAGTGTATTTTAAATAATTATTAATTAGTAATAATTAAATAAAAAGTGTGAAAAATATATTTTTAGTTTTAAAATAAGTTTTATCATATTTTAGATTTTTCCAAGTTATAATTTCATTTTTCTAGTTAATTTTGTATTTTCTTGTATTTTAGTGCAATTTAAATACTTAATAAATAGTTTTTAATTAATAATAATTAGATAAATAGTTGTAAAAATAATTTTCTTTTTCCAATAATTTTCTTTTATTATTAGGATTATAAAAATGTCATTTTCATATTTGTAGGTCTTTTATTTCTTTAAAACTCACTTTTTATTTTGTACGTAGACGTAATTTTATTTTAAACGTAAGTTTTAAGTTGTAGGTTTTAAACGTTCATCGCCTTTAAAAATAGTGATAGCGTTTATTTAATAGATTTTATCTTTTTAATTTGCATTTAAGTCGCTTTAATTTGTAAATCTTTTCTTTAGGTAATTATCCATCGAATCCTTACCGATCACTATCATTAGTGATCATTCTATCATCCGAGTTGTTTAAACACCAATTCATCCTCCGTGGGACTTAACGACCCGTGAATTCCTATATTCCTCGATCTTAATTGCATTTGTGTTTAAGTCGTTTTAAGTCTGTTAGACTTGACGGTTTAAGACAGATCAAAATTTTGGCGCATGCACGGGAGGTCAGAAGCGTGTTTTAAGCATTTTTCATCCGTGCTTGCACATATACCATCGTTTGTAAACAGTCAGAAAGTTTTTCAAAATCAAAAGTTCATTAACACTTTTCCTAAAGTGTTAATAACACCAAAAATATTTTCATTCTTTGTTTTACAAAATGTTTATTCAAAATCCAAAATATCCATCTTTACCCTCTCACATCTTTGATTCTTCATTTCTTACCCTCAGAAACCTTTGATTCTTTCTATGTCTTATCCTCACTCTCTTGATTGTCAATGGTGTGGTGGTCCTTATAATGGTGGCAATTGCCCCGCTTGTAGCATGGTGGAATCAGAAACGGGTCCGTCTATAACCAAGATCCCTATTCCTACCATAACACAACCGATTTATTCCATCGCCTACCACACCGCGAGACTCAAAGAAGCTTTTATCATGTAGTATTGTGGTGGTTCACACTACGCCTCGATTGTCAATCGGAAACGTGCTTGTCTATGAGCAAGTTCCCGATAACAATTATGACTACAACACTAACTCACGCCCACATCGCTTTCTTGTTGTGAGTATTGTGGAGGTCCTCACTCTAGCTCGGATTGTCAAACAGAATTCATTTCCTTGTAACAATTACGACTCTTCGTATCAAGACCAACCTCCACAATACCCAATGATTCAAGCAACTCCTCATGAAACTACGATGCATCTTCTATCAAGACTCGAGTTATTAAAAGAACTTAAGGAGGAGTCGGCTATGTCCTCCCAAGATAATCCAAATGAAAATCCATGGAAGTTTTGTTAGTCAAGAGCGTCGTCGCTAAATTAGATTCCCAGTTGCCATTGAAAACACCGTTAGGGAATCAATTGCACTACAAAAGCATTCAAATCTAGCTCTCAATTCCATTTCATTCCCGATGACGATGATGATGAAGATACCGCGATATTCTACAATTTTATTCATCAAGTTCATCGCTTGAGATTCCATCCGTGGAAATACAGTGGAGAAAAGAATATGACTCAATCACTAGCGGAGAAATAATGGAACTTGTAGAATCCATAACCGCTAGTCCTTCTCAACTCCCTCGCCCATCGCTATCACACCCGAGGTTCACACTCACTCTCTAAACATGGGATGAGCTTCTTGACACTGTTCACGAAAAGGAATCGGACGAATTCATAAAGTCTAGTGTTGAGGACCTTGTCCCAATCCCAAGAGAGTCACAGGAATTCTCGAGCATTTGTGTGATATCCCTACTCCTCTTGTCTTCCAAATGATCATATTGAGATGTTCTCCGATTCGATGAGGACTATTCTTTATCTTGTGGAGACATCGCTATATGGAGGAATTACCTTCCGAGCCCTGTCGACCTTAGGAGAAGAGAATGAAGAAGAAATAATCCAAGACGAAGCTCTTCGTCTTACATTATTGAATGTTAATCTTCTCGTTTCTAGAATCGAGGCTTTTAATGAAAAGCCTACTTCATATCCTATCCCCTTGAGGATAGTGAACTTTTGTTCAATGATTCTATTCCCGAATTGCAAACGCTCCATTTTGATCATACGGGAGAGAAGATTAGTGGTATTACCACTTCTCATTCTCATAATTCTCTCCCGATTATGAATCATTTACTTTTGATGAGTTCCCAATGAACTCACCAAATCAATCCCGAATATGAATCATTTTCCTTTGAGGAGTTCTCCGTGAACTCACTCATATCATATCTCCACCGGAGTATGATAATTTCTACTTGATCTAGACACACCGGATATGTCTAGATCAAATGAGCTTAAAAAATGAAATTCATGAAACCATGAATTCTCCCGTGAGTGATGATGAGTTAATCATGATTATTATCATGACTTTCTTTCTTTTTCACCTATCCCGTGGCTTCTCCCTGTCTTCACTCCTTCGGGAATGAAGACATTATCTTTGATCCCTAGCATTTTCATTTATCATTTTTGAGCGGTTCTATGTATATCTCATCGGTGTGGAACTTTCACGATTTCAATGTTTATCCAAACATTTTGAATGAAAGTCCGATGGAGATTGTTTCTTCCACTTTGCTTCCCATGAACCAATTAATTGGGGTCGAGTCAAGCTAGCGACTTCAGAATCAAAAACAAGAGTTGAACATGGGTTTTCACCCGTGTGTACCACCTTAGTGTGGGGAGATGCCCACATGTTGTATATAGACCTTAAAATGAATGAAAATTGTAAATATTAAAAGAGAATAATTGTTGTGTTACCCCACTTAGCTAATAATGTTATCTTTTACGTTCTAAGTTTCGCATTACAATGCAGATTTTGAATATTGAGGACAATATTCATTTCTAAGTGGGGAAATTCGCGAATTTGATCATAAATGTACCCTTTTAGTCCCTTTTTCCCCAAAATGGCCAAATTTTAAAATTTTTATTTAGTGGAAGTACTATGTACTAAACACAACAAATGGTAATCACCCACCATGTCTAACCCACATAAGGATTGGCTAATCCAGAGCAAACGGCTCTTGGTAAAGATATCTCAAATCCGCTTATGGCTTGCAATTTGCCCAAAATTGTATGGTGTTCACCACCATATCCTAAAAAGTAAAGAGTTGGCTAGCCCGCAAGGTTATGGCTTGTGGTAAAGGCGCTTGAAAATCCATAATTGGTAATCGACTCACCAAAGATAATATTGATAATTTATCTAAGAGTTGGCTAGTCCGTATGGTACGGCTCGTAAAGACAAATCAAACCCGCTCATAGCTTATGATTTGCTCAAAATCATTTGGTTATCATTGTACCAAAGTTCTTACTTGAACTTAAACAATTGGCTACTCGAGTAATGGCTTTTGGTAAAGAGATAAAATCCATTAACTTTTCATAAATCATTGCTAGGGACTAGCAATATCTTAGTGTGGGATTGATGAGTGTCTAAATACTCATCATTTTTATATCGTTAGAATGCCAAAACATCCGAAAACACTCGTAAATGCTTCAAAATGATGAAAATATCACAAACAAGTGTTTTATATGTTTTAAATGCAAAACATCAAAATCTGGTGAAAACGATCAAGTTTGCATAATTGGCGCTTTAGTCCCCAAGTTACAAAAGTTGTCAAAATTAGTCCCTGGTAATTCAAAAACTTGTAAAATGTCATTAAAGGTCCTTAGGATTCACAAGTTGTTCAAAATAATCCTTTGAAGTTTAAAATCACAAAATTACAACTTTGGTCCCTCAACTTTGCAAAAATGTCAAAAATAGTCCCTAAGGTTTTAAAAATTGGAAATTAATCAAAATAAGCCTTGTACTATTCATATTTGACAATATTGGTCCTTATGATAAACTTTGGAGAAATTACATGTTAGGTCCTTTAAGTTTGAAAAATGTCATAATTAGTCCTTGAATTTATAAAGAATGACATTTTATGCACAATAGTCCTTGTACTATTCAAGTTTGGCAGGAATGGTCCTTGTATTAGCTTTGGAAAATGTTCAATACCAGTCCTTCAAGTTTACTAAAATTGCACTTTTGGTCCTTGTGAAGTTACCAAACCAAACGGACCTAACTTAATTATTAAAACCCAAATCCATTTAAAACCCAGCTGGCCCAATCAACCCAAGCCCAAACCAGCTACCCCGTTATTAATAACCCGGTCAATAAAAGTCAAATATCCCAAAACCGCCAAACACTATTCATCCGTCTCTCCCACCCCTGTATACACCATACCAGGTGGTTTTGCCACCTCTTCACCTCCACCTCACTACTACAGATCACCAACCTACTCTCTCCACCACCTCTGTCATCTTCCCTTTCCATTAAATGCAACCCACACTACTTTTACCTCCAAAACCTCACCCCTTCCCCTGTTTTCTTCCAAACTCTATCAAATTGCCTAAATATCTCTCTGTTGGGTTTTAGGTTCCTTGTATGATGAATTACTTTAAGTGATGGAACCGCGGACAAGCTTGAAGATAACCACGGATGTAAGAAGAGTAACCATCGATGAAGATAACCGCGCTAGTAGTATTGTGTAATCACGATAGTATTGTAAGCAATCGCTAGTTCTATAGAGTCGGTTAGTTTATTGTATCGATAAATATGGAAAAGATATTTATCTTGTAGGATACGATTGATATTGTATAGGACTCCTTATCCTATAAAAGGAGGTCCTTGGCTAGGTTAGATATACGTGTGTTAGATATCTAAAGTCGCTTTCACTTCAAGGTTGCAAAACCCTAATACTGTAAGAGTATTCGATTAATAAATAATATTGAGGTGTTGAAAGTTAATTGTTCTTCTTCTTAAGATCAAGTGTTAAATTCGCGTAATACTTGATAAGTTCTTTGTTTAAGTCGCTTATATTAGATCGCTTGCTCAACCGGGATCAACAAGTGGTATCGAGCTTGTGATCTAGAAACCGTAATCAAGAAGAATTCGTTAATTTGTTCTTAAGGAAGTTAAGATGTCCAAGAAACTCATATGGTGATCGCTTCTAAGGTTCCCATGCTCAAACATGGTGAATATCAACTGGAGGATGCGAATGAGGCAAGACATTCGCATGATTGATTATGCTCTATGGGATGTTGTTGAAAAGGAGATACTCTTCCTTTGAAGGGTGAGGATGGTAAGGAGATTACCATTGTTAGTGAACCCGATAAAGCTAAGAGGAAAATGGAGATCAAAGCTCACGCCTTCTCTCCATGGGAATACCTAATGAATTTGCATTGACTTTGATCAAGATGAGTCCGCTAAAGAACTATTGGATGCTCTTGAATTGAGGTTTGCCGGTAATGAAGCTACCAAGAAGTCAAGGATGAACATGCTTAAGCATCGCTTGAAACCTTCACCGCTCAAAGTGGAGAAAAGATTGATGGCACATACAATAGGCTTCAAAACTCATCACCAATCAAGGCAGCTGGTTACAAGTTCCTTCAAGAAGATATTAATTTGAAGTTCATAAGGAGTTTATCATCCGATTGGGCTATTCATACAATTGTGTGGAGAAATAAGACGGACTTTGCTACAATGACTCTAGACAATCTCTTCAATAATTTGAAGGTCTATGAGTCCGAGAATAACTTTTCCAACTCGCCTTCTTCTAATCAAAACATTGCTTTTGTATCCACAAATCACAAAAGCTCACAAGATGTATCCATCGCGCCTATGGTATAACCACGGCTATTGCAAACAATACCACCGTTAGTGATAATGTCGTGATGGTGCAATTTGTGCTTTTCACGATTTAACTACTAGTGTTGATGTTTTGAATCAAGATCTAGATCAAATTGATCCCGATGATCTTGATGAAATTAATCTTCAATGGCAAATGGCAATGCCGACTCTCCGTGCAAGGAAGTTTCGAGGAGGACCGGAAGACATGTTAGGTATGATGGTCAAAGGAGAGTCGGATTCGACAAAAGCAAGATGGAGTGCTTTAACCGCAAGAAGAAAGGTCATTTTGCTGTGGAATGTCGAGCTCCTAAAAGACTTGAGGGTATTAAGAAGACAATGTAAGAACCTACTAGTTCTTCACCTTTGGTTGCTCGTGATGGACTTGGTGATTATGATTGAGTGATCGATTGAAGAAGGTCCAAATGCAGCTTTTCCGCTAGTGAAGCTTCAAAAGAGCATAACTTTGCTCTAATGGCCTATGCTTCATCTTCCGTTTCGATTCGAGGTATCTAATGATTCTAAAACATCTACTTGTTCCTTTAAATCATGTTCGATATCTTAGAGTCTCAAAAGCTATCACCGAGAGTATGAGAAAAGAAGTAGAGATTGACTCTAGATAACTTAGGATATAGAGTTGGTTTAGAGGGTGTGAAGAGAAGCTAAAATTCAGATTAAATGTGAGTTTGAGTATGTAGAAAAGATTAATATACTAGGTGGTGAAATTGATCTTAAAAAGAGAGATTAAAATGCTTAAAGATAGACTAGCGTATGTAAAGTGTAAAAGTTAAGGCCCTAGAGGAAAAAGAAAACATATTGTTAGGGTTGCTAAATTACAATATGCTTCGATCTTGTACAAAACCAATTGGCCAAAATCGCTTAGAGATGGTACCGTATAGGATACAATGATATGCCACCACCCCTTTAATGAAACATGCACCACCGCTAAAGAACTGCTATTTAGTAGTGAGTTCGCTTTAATAAACCCGTTGAAGAAGTAAATAAGACCAATTACCTAAGATATGTTCTCGCTAAGTTATCCGGTGCTCCCATAATTGAAGATTGGGAATCGATTCGAGGATGTTAGTACCGAATCAACTAAGTCCGAAAAGATAGAGCCGCTAAGAAAGTTGATTCTAAACAAGTCAACCTTGCACCTAGATTTGGAGCTAAAGTTACCAAGAATGTTGTAGAGTATGAGAAATTCCTAGGAACAAATGAAACAATTTAAACCTAGGGAAATCGTAGAAGCTTCAATGGCCTAATTTCTAATAGATTAGGTGATGAGTTTCAATGTGTTAACAAGGCTTGTTTTGTGTGTGGTAGTTTTGATCATTTACGAGGAATTGTGATAAAAATGCACCACAAGTTTGGAATCAATGGAGGAGGGTAAATCATAAAACTTTTCAAATAAAACACACCTCATCCTAAAAGAAACATGATTCCAAGAGCAAGGTCGATGAGGAATGGGAATACAAAATCTATTGTCATCGCTACACAAAATGGATTCCAACCACGGCTAAGCTAAATGTAACGCTGCTAAGCAAAGGTCAAACCACCGATAAGCCAAAATCACCACCGATTCAAAAGAAGTTTTAAAATTCCAAAGGTGATAACCGATACAAAGGTTGGAAATCATTTTATGTCATAAGGCCTCAAAGAAGTTGGCAATGGAAGCCTAAGACAAAGGTTTTACCATATGTCAATCAGCATCAATGGACCTAACAAAATTTGAATATTTTGATGATTAGGCACCCAAGTCAAGATCGACTGGGTCCAAAAGAGGAACTAATCTTTGAAATCTTATGTGCAGGCAATCTTCAAACCGAGCTAAAAGATAAAGGAGTATTTGATAGTGGTTGCTCGGGCACATGACTTGGGATGGAAGCAATTTGGAAGATTTTGAAGCTTATGATGGAGGATATGTGGCATTTGGCAATGATCCAAAGGAGGAAAGATTCTTGGCAGAGGCACAATCGTAATGGGAAGCTAGACTTTGAGAAGGTCTATTTGGTACAGTGGACTAAAGTACAATTTATTCAAGTTTCTCAAATGTGTGATAAGAAAACTGGGTACTTTTTGGGAAACCGAGTGTGGTGTTATCTCCCGAGTTTAAGATGCCCGATGAGAAGTTTATACAACTTAGGGTACCTAGGAAGGAAAATATATACTGCTTTGATCTTAAAAATGTTCTTCCTAATAGGTCCTTATGTTTGTTTGCTAAAGCATCCGTTGATGAGTCAATTTTGTGGCATAGAAGGCTAGGTCATCTAAATTTCAAAACAATCAATAAACCGTAAAAGGAAACTTAGTGAGAGGGTTACCTTCAAAGGTTTTTGAGTGTAAGGAACTGTGTGGCCTCGTCAAAAGGAAAACAACATAGAGCCTCTTGTAAGACCAAAATCAGAACACCATAACACAACCATCGCTTATGCTTCATATGGACTTATTTGGACCAACTTTGTTAGAAGCTTGAACCATAAGCAGATTGCCTAGTTATCACCGATGATTATAGTAGATTTTCTTGGGTATACTTTTGGCTACTAAGAATGAGACTAGTGAGATTCTTAAGAGTTTCATTACTAAGATAGAAAATCTAGTAAGTCATAAGGTCAAAGTAATCGATGTGATAATGGAACCGAGTTTAAGAATAATGTGATGAATCGCCTGTAGATAAAGGTATTGAAAGACGCTTTAGTGTTGCTAGAACACCACAATGTAATGGTGTAGCCGAGAGGAAAAATAGGACACTAATTGAGGTCGCAAGAACTATGTTGTCGAATCTAAGTTACCAACTACCTTTGGGTCAAGTCGAGGAATTGCATGTTATGTGCAAAATGTAAGTAAGGTAGTGAAGCCTCATAACAAGACCCCTATGAGTCGTTACATGGTAGGAAGCCAATGATTGCATTCCTAAAACCTTTGGGTGTCCTGCTACCATTTTGAATACCATAGACTACCTAGGCAAGTTTTCGAGAAAGCGATGATGGATACTTTTAGGCTATTCCACTAATAGTAAAGCCTTTAGAGTATACAATAGAGGACTAGAATTGTTGAAGAGAACCTACATGTTCAATTCAAAGGAAAAGACTCCTAGTGTTGAGACCAAAGGACCAGATCGGTTGTTTAACATTGATATGCTAACCAAATCTATGAATTATGAGCCTATCATTGCAGAACATCCACTAATGCCGATGCAGTGTTTACGTAAGGATTCAAGTAGATAAATCTTCAAAGGAAGCCGATTCTCCAACGTAGTTCTATTTGATTGAAAAGTGGAAAACCGGTCCTGCTCCTTCCATCATTCACAAGCATGGTCCCTCCGATGATGATATACATAATTCTAGTGGCAAAGTTGATCATCATCAAGATAAAGATGAGTTGGTGCAAGATAACTCAAAGGTCGGTAGAAGAAATTGAAAAGAAGAAAAGCAATCGCAAGCACCGCTAAGCTTCACCGTAAGTGCCGATAGCCATCCAGAATGCCGACAAGCACTCTTCTCCCACCGATAGTTCAAGTGCAATTCCGCTACAAGCATCGATGATAGTACTTTCTTTGGACCTTATCCAAAGCCACTATATCATAATGAGGAGTATCCACATGATCCCGATATGCCCGAATTAATTGAGATGGATACTCCCACCGATGATGAAGACTTGGATGAATTCTTCAATGCTAATTTGACTAATTTGGACATCCGTTATTAATGAAAGTCCAATTACCTCTACCGAATTCACAAAATTCATCCCAAGGAATGATTCTTGGAAATTTGAATACTCCAGCTCAAACAAGAAGCGAGTAAAGAATTCGTAACCCTTTCCGAATATGGGTTCTTTGCAAGATCTCTTCACAAAAGAAACAAATATAAAGATCTCGCAAAATTGCTTGTTTGCTTGTTTTCTATCTCAAAAGGAGCCCAAGAGAATAGAAGAAGCTATAATGTAAGAAGGATGGGTAGAATCAATGCAAGAGGAGTTTTTCACTCAAACTTCAAGAAGTTTGACATTGGTTGATCTTCCAAATGGGAAGAGGGCTATTGGAACTAAATGGGTATTCGTAAACAAAAGGGATGAAAGAGGAATTGTAGTGAGGAACAAGTCAAGATTGGTTGCTCAAGGATACACACAAACCAAGGTTTGGACTATGATGAAGTATTTGCACCAGCTTGCAAGGATAGAAGCTATTAGATTGTTTTTGGCTTATGCTTCATTCAAGAATTTTGTTGTGTATCGATGGATGTTAAAAGTGCATTTTTATATGGCACTATTGATGAGGAGGTATATGTTTGTCAACCTCCGGTTTTGAAGATCCCGATCATCCCGACAAGGTTTACAGGTGAGGAAGGCTATGTATGGACCGCATCAGCCCTAGGGCATGGTATGAATGCCTATCTACTTATTTGATGGACAATGGGTTTAAGAGAGGACTCGATTGACAAAACTTTGTTCATTAGAAAGCACAAAGATGATATTTTACTTGTTCAGTTTATGTAGATGACATCATCTTTGGGTCTACAAACAAGGAGCTATGCAGAGATTTTGAGAAACTTATGCATGATAAGTTTCGATGAGTTCTATGGAGAACTCACTTTCTTTTGGGGCTACAGTTCAACAAAGGACCGATGGTATTTTCATTAGTCAAGACAAATATGTAGCGTATGTGTTGAAGAAATTTGGGTTTCAAGATGTCAAAAGTGCTAGTACACCCATGGAGACTCGTAAACCTATACTACCCGATGATGGGAGTCCCAAAGTTGATCTAAAGTTGTATAGATCCATGATTGGATCTTTGATGTATCCGATCGCATCTAGGCCGATATTATGTTCTCGTGATGTGTGTGCAAGATTTCAAGTAACACCCAATACATCACACATGAATGTCATAAGAGGATCTTTAGGTATTTGAAAGGTCATCCTAAACCGGGCCTTTGGTACTCTAAGGATTCTCCTTTGATTTGGTGGCCTACATCGACAAAGGACTATGCCGGAGCTAGTCCGATAGAAGTCTACCACCGAGGATGTCACTGGGAAGCATTACACTTTTGGCAAGTAAAAGCAAACTATTGTGGCAAATTCTACAACCGAGGTCAATATGTGGTCACCGCTAGTTGTCGTGGTCAAGTTCTATGGATTCGTAATCAATTGTCGGATTTTGGGTATAATTTTATGCATACTAAGATTTACATTGATAATAACAAGACAATTTGCATTATCAAAAATCCTGCTTTTACATTCTAGAACTAAACATATTGAGATAAGACATCATTTTATTAGAGATTGTAATGAAAAAAGGTTGATTCAAATGGTAAAAATCCATACTGATTTCAATGTTGCTGATCTTCTCACAAAAGCCTTTGATGTGGGGAGGTTTCAGTATCTTGTTGTTAGTATTGGAATGCTCATTCTCTAAATTTCTCAAATTGTTTTGTACAAGATTGTAAAAGTATTGGACTGTTATTATGTAATCTTAAGTATTGCTTTCTCTGTTATAACCACTGATAGTGTTGCTTCTAACAACTGATAGTGTTGCTTCTAACCACTGATAGAGTTGGTCTATCCTCTGCTAGTTGTTCTGTGTTTTCTCTAATCATTGTGCAGGAAAATGCTAAATCATTATAGAGATGCAAGAAGTATTGAAATTTCATTGTTCATTCAACAAAATAGCTTTACGTACCATTATACCACAATGAAACTTCAAGTGTCAATAACGACTACAACTATACATGATTTTCTCCTAATATTTCTACTACTACTATCCTTGCTGATATCGTTTGAATGCTGGATATGCATTTATCATATGCAAACGAAGCAGCTAAGGATCAAAATGGAAAGGATGGATTGATGAAAACGAAGAAGTCAAGTCGATATTGGCGTATAGATGGTCGATATGATAATCTTCTTGTGCTCCATCTACTTCTACCATCATTCAAAGAACTTACTCCATCTTCCCTTTTCCTTCCCGGTTACGATGTGTGAAGAAGTACCATGACTTGGTACTCTCAGACCAAGAACCACCTCTCTCTATTAGGAGTGGTGGGTTTCTTGCTCGAGGTCTTGGTTGGGGTTAGAAGATGAAGGTTTGAGTTTGCGCTCTCTTCTAGAAGAGTCATCGAGTCTTCAAGCATCACTGATCCACCACACTATCATCTTCCGATGATGGGAGAAATGGAGATTTTCTTGGTCTTGGTTCTAGTGGAGGCAAATAGGTTAGCTATGGGTTTCCATCTTCACTTGATGATGAAGATGATGAAGAGGATGAGGTGGTGGTTAGATCAACCACTTCGGTTTGTTCCAACTAGGTTCCACATTTTGGTTGATTGGGAATTTTGGAGCAATTAGGTTTTATCTCTTGATTGGTTCATGCGTTATATGATATATGGGTGCTTTTATAAGTGAGGATTAGGTTATCAAGTAACTAAGGGCAGTGTTAAATGTGGTTGGAGAGTTAATGAGGTTCTTGGGATTGGACCGAGATATATTCTAGAAGTCGACTATGTTGACTTTATCGCTCTAACCTCTGATAGGTCATTTGTAACCACTTCGGCTATTTCTAACCACCGACAATCATAATCTTTGTCTTTGTGTTTGTTTTGTGTTGTCTTGCAGAAAGAAGGATGTCTTTGCATAAGGAGCTAGTGTGTTTGCCGCTTATGTTTGTGTTAAAAAAAAAAAAAAAAAAAAAAAAAAAAAAAGGTTAGTAGTTTTATGTCCATTGTAATCCTTCTTATCTTGTGAGATACCATTCCCATTGGCATGGATTTGTTTGCTCTAATGATGTTGTGCAGCTGGAAGGAGTAGTTATCTCGATCCACCGATGGTGTATTCCAACTACGGACAGATGTTGTGGAAGCACGGATAGTATGCTTATCTGTTTTGATACTTCAGGGGTTGTTTTTACACTTTGGCAAAAGTATATCTTACTTCTCAAATCACGGATGGATCACTTTTGTTAAACTTCTAACCACTTCTACTTCTCCACATCCTTAAACCCTAATCACTTTTATTGATTTCTTCACAAACCCACCTTAATCACATCATTAATGGAATCACCGAAAATGCCTGAGACGTACTCCACTTCACATAATCTTGTTGCTCTTCTTACCAAAGATGCTCGCTCAAGGGTTTCATCAAATGATTGATTTCCTTTCTCATAGTTCGATCCATTTTGCTTTAACGGTTGAACCTACCATTTTTAAAGCCTATATTCGCCGCTTTGGAAGAATGCTACTCTTGAAGAGGTTAATGGGTTGGAGGTTTTTCGTACTAGGTGGATGAGCATGATATTTCGCTTCGAGGAGCTTATTAGAGAGGTTTTGAGGCTTGATGATGCCGATGGTGTTGATAATCTTCCGATGGTGAGATTGTTACCGGTTTAGAGCGCTTAGGTTACACACACAGGGGTAATAAGGTACAATTTTTAAGAGAATGCTTTTCTCAACAATGGAAGTTTTTGATTCATACTTTGTTGATGTGTATGAGTAATAAGACCACAGTGTTTTAATGATTTTCCTTCCAAGATTGCTACCGCTATTATTTGTTTGTCGATGGGAGGAAATTTAATTGGTCTAGAATGATTTATGAGGGTTAGTGCGTAATATTAGGAAGAAGGAAAGTATTATTTGTATCCTCGATTTGTTCAATTGCTTGTGGAACACCAAATCCGTGATCCTATTGAACATGTTAGAGTGTATGAAATCAATCGATGATTCCTCGAGTGTTTGCATATATGAGGAATTTGCCACGTAACGTTGTTATTCCGTATGTTCCTTTGTTTCCTCACATGTTAAATTTTCCCACCGATTCGAGGTTCATGAGGTTAGTAGAACGAGGGGCACCACCTTCCTCAAAGCTAGTGCTAGTGGTTTGGTTAATGAGGTCGCCACACGTGTGGAGGTGACATGATTGGAAGGGCTTCCACCATCGATTCATGCTTAGATGTCGGTCGATAGTGGAAACATACATAAGACCCAACCTTGGCAACTCCTAATGTGGAAAGTTCTTTGAGCTTAACACAGTGGAGGTATCCCTAGCCAACCGGCCGCTATAGGGTGCATAGATGATCGTGCCCGGTCCGGTGCTATGTCTTTTATATCCAAGGATTCATCGCCGAGCGCTTAACACACCAAGTGATGAGGATAGATTGGAACCCGATGATGAATCGACGGTTGATGATTATGTAAATGATGGCTTTTTCGATGATCCACCTCTCTGACCGCTAACACAGTCAAGTGGGAGGATATACTTGAACGTAAATGAATTGACGGATCAAGTGTTCTAAGATGGAGGATAAGATTTCTAGTCTTCGTGAGTTAACCGTGCTTCGTGGTAAAACTATTCGGAGGTTAAAGCATAGGGTCTTGGTTTTGGAAAGAGTGAAAAGACCGGACTTGCGCTTTGAAGGCTTTGAGGCGCCCGAAAAGAAGGTGAACTCTTCTCCTACTCAATGTGGATGATGTATCCAAACAGGGAGGAGTGATGGCATGACTTCGTGGGAGGCCGGAAATGTATCTCGTGGTGTTACTTTGGAAGAAGATGTTGACAAGGGTGATCTCGACTTTGTAGTTTCGATAAAGCCGGAATGTCGTTGTTCTTGAAGAATTGAGGAATGTTGACATTGTACGTAACATAACCATCGATGGTATATCCGAAACCCCGTTAGTAATTTTGTAACCACCGATGTTGTTTCGATTTGGCTATTGATTCTCATATCACATACCAACCGCTATTACAACTACTTCTACTATTGTTACCACTATTTCGCATTACCATCTAAGCCTAAAGAAGTAGAGAAAGAGGTCGCAAGCACATTGATTAATTTGAGCAAAACATTATCAATACCTACATCAATTATTGCACCTACTTTATCTATTCACCATCGCTACTAAATCAAAAGGTAAACCAAAAGGTAAAAGTTTGGTTATTGGTGAACCCGTGAAGAAGAAAATGGTCAAATCTAATGTTGGAAAAGGCAAAGAAGTAGTAATCAAGTTCAAAAATAAAGGTAACAAGAGGCTTATGATAAAGAGTTTGCTAGAAGTCCGGAAGAGGAGGATAGAGCAATTTTGGAAAAGAGAAAGAATGATGAAGAAGAAGCTAGTCAAGATATTGGCTATATGGTATGAATCTCAAAATTATCTTAAAGCTTCGTAATTGATCAATGATGAATATACAAGACAAGAATGGGCTTTGTTCGATGATGAAGAAAAGGCTAGACTTCGGGAATGTTGGCAAAGAAAGTTAGTAGAGGAAGGAAGAAAATTGTAAGAAAGAAACCTCCTTCTATTGCTCGCTTAAGGAATGTTTTGATGAGGATTGTCAAGAATTCGTATATATGTTTCGATAATCTTAGTACTTGTACATTTATAAGAATGGTGGAAATCTATGAGAGATGTATGAGAATTAATAATGATGATTTCGCCCTATGGATTCTCAAAAGGAAAAGAGGGGAAAAGATCATGATGCATGGATGGAGAGTAAACGAAAAGAAAATCAGAGTTCAGAGACATCCGATTCTAAGAAGTTGAAAGTTGTTGTCAAGTGAATCCAATTGTTTCTTATGAGTTTAATCTTTTAGATGGCAAGTGAAGGAGTTTGGAAAATTCAAAGGCTCAATAATGATGTTTCGAGTATAATAAATTTTCTCAAATGCTTCAATATTTTGATAGAGATGATTTGATGAATTTTGGGTTCTTTACAAGAAATATTTTGGTGAAGTACATCCGATGATTATCATGAGAGGTTGATGTATCATAATTTGAAGATTCTATTTGAGCCTACTCATGATGAACCGTAATGGCAAGGACTCTACAATGGTCAAGTTACTCGTTGGTTTTTATATCAAACCCGTGGAGTTCATGTTTTAACTGCTTCGACGATTATTTATATGCTTGTAGAAGGTGAGTATCCTAAACCGAATAATCATCCAAAGAATAATTACTCGATGTTGAAGTCGTTGTTTCAAGATGTTATTGTCCTATGATAGTCAAGCTTATGACTTGTCAAGAAGTATGAGAAGATACTTAAAAGTAAGTGTTTGGCTACATCCTCCACATCGATGTTTTGAGTTTAAAAGAAACTTGAGAATTCGTTGGAATTTGTCAAGTTTAGGGAGGATTGTTGGGTTTTAGGTTCCTTGTATGATGAATTACTTTAAGTGATGGAACCGCGGACAAGCTTGAAGATAACCACGGATGTAAGAAGAGTAACCATCGATGAAGATAACCGCTGCTAGTAGTATTGTGTAATCACGATAGTATTGTAAGCAATCGCTAGTTCTATAGAGTCGGTTAGTTTATTGTATCGATAAATATGGAAAAGATATTTATCTTGTAGGATACGATTGATATTGTATAGGACTCCTTATCCTATAAAAGGAGGTCCTTGGCTAGGTTAGATATACGTGTGTTAGATATCTAAAGTCGCTTTCACTTCAAGGTTGCAAAACCCTAATACTCGTAAGAGTATTCGATTAATAAATAATATTGAGGTGTTGAAAGTTAATTGTTCAGATTAATAAATAATATTGAGGTGTTGAAAGTTAATTGTTCTTCTTCTTAAGATCAAGTGTTAAATTCGCGTAATACTTGATAAGTTCTTTGTTTAAGTCGGCTTATATTAGATCGCTTGCTCAACTGGGATCAACAAAAAGTACCCTCGATCACTGTTTTGTATTAATAATCTCATAAGCTCATTCTTAGTTAATACATCATTAATGGTCTAGAGTAGTATTGATTAGTTGAATTAGGTTTATTATAGTGTACTTTAGCTTACGCCTTGCTTTGGAGGTCTTTAGTGCTCAATTGCTTATTTTAAAGTGCTTATTCATAAGCGCTTAACATCGATCCCATATCCTCCACATAAGCATATGTTTTTATATTTTTATAGACTTAGAATAATATTTTAACATTTTCCTGAATTTTCAGATTTTTCTTACACTGCTTGCTATTTTCTTTATTTTAAATAGTTTTTAATCCTTTTAAATAGCTTTTAATACTAAAAATCGTAAAAAGCTTAAAAAATACGCTTTCAATTTTCCTAGATTAAGATAAATATAAAAGTAATAAATAGTATTTTTCCATAATTTTCTTAGTTTAAAAAGTATTTTTTAGCATTTTAATTAGTTTTAAATAGTTTTAAATTAATAATAAATACATAAAAAGTCAAAAAAATATCTTTTCTGTTTTAAATTTAGTTTTATATTATTTTAGATTTTTCAAAGTTAAAATTTTATTTTTCCAAGTTCATTTTATATTTTCTAGTATTTAAGTGTATTTTAAATAATTATTAATTAGTAATAATTAAATAAAAAGTGTGAAAAATATATTTTTAGTTTTAAAATAAGTTTTATCATATTTTAGATTTTTCCAAGTTATAATTTCATTTTTCTAGTTAATTTTGTATTTTCTTTTATTTTAGTGCAATTTAAATACTTAATAAATAGTTTTTAATTAATAATAATTAGATAAATAGTTGTAAAAATAATTTTCTTTTTCCAATAATTTTATTTTATTATTAGGATTATAAAAATGTCATTTTCATATTTGTAGGTCTTTTATTTCTTTAAAACTCACTTTTTATTTTGTACGTAGACGTAATTTTATTTTAAACGTAAGTTTTAAGTTGTAGGTTTTAAACGTTCATCGCCTTTAAAAATAGTGATAGCGTTTATTTAATAGATTTTAACTTTTTAATTTTCTTAATTTGCATTTAAGTCGCTTTAATTTATAAATCTTTTCTTTAGGTAATTATCCATCGAAATCCTTACTGATCACTATCATTAGTGATCATTCTATCATCTGAGTTGTTTAAACACCAATTCATCCTCCGTGGGACTTAACGACCTGAATTCCCTATATTCCTCCGATCTTAATTGCATTTGTGTTTGTCGCTTTAAGTCTGTTAGACTTGACGGTTTAGCATGCATCATGTGGTATGGTAAGTTGTTTTGATGTCGATATCTTTGTATGTATGTGATCCGTCTGTTATAGTATGTTACTTGCTATCCGTATGTTATCTCAGATAAGATATGTTTTGTTGTGATTCGGTTATGTGGTTTGCCATGAACCGAGATGTAATACGATGATAATAAGGACTTGTTATGCGATGCAAGTATTATGACGCCGATCAACGCGATAATACCGAGATCATATAATTTGAACTTATTGAAATCATATGACGCCTGGGAAATGCCCGTGGTTGATACGTGGAAAGAATATGACTTGTATCCGTTATTTGGCACTCCTCATGTTCGCTTGAAATTTTGTACCTATTTGTGAGATTTTGTCGATATCTCACATGTAAGTTTTGTGCGCTGGACCGAAATTGTTATAATTTGTGAACTATGGATCGCTATGTTTGCTCTAAATGTGTACGCCTCCGTACACTTATTGTGATCCTTGGATATTTCGTGAAGTGTTTGAGGAACATTAGATCCTTTTAGTTTGATTATCTGCGACTAGTGAGATCGTTAGATTCATTCTGCTATGTATATGTTTGTTCTCATCATTAGAGATCCGAATAAGTTAGAGCGTGTTGTTTGATTTTCCGCATCTCATCTGCTTTTCGCCATTACTATGATAAGTATATGATTATCCGCTTCAAGTATTTGATTTTGCTTTGATTTCAATAGTAGGAGTTTAAATGTTCGATAAGAATCCGCTTGTTCTAGGATAAGTTTCGCTCGCTATGTTCCTTGAAATTAAACCGATTTGTTTCTATTCTGTTCGTCTTGTTCAATTTCGAGGACTAAATTTTCTTTTAGAAGGGGAGAGTTGTAAAACCCTAAAAATACTAAACGTGTTAAGAGACTAAAATACCCTTGAAATCGAACATTTATTAAATACGAAAATACATTTATATTCATTTAACGAAATTTAAAATCTAACTTACGAATAATTAAAACTTAACGAATATGTGTACGTGATCGACATTGTACGACGAATGATTAAACGCCTCGCTAAAATCGTTTGGGTTTTGTCTTTCGTTATTTGGGAACCAAGTTGGGCGTTTGTTTGTTCGTTTGGATCAAGGAGCCGAGAGCCCACTTGGGCCGTGTGTTTGTGTTGTTCGGTTGGACCCAAGCCGAAGCCCACCCCCTAAAGCCCTAACCTATTTGTACCACCTATATATACAACACATTAACCTCAATTTGGAACCCTAGTTTGCCTCTTCTTTCTTTCTTTTTCATTCGGCCGAACCCTAATCCCTTGGTGTCGCGAGTTTAGTCCCAACGTGAGCAAGCTAAGGTATAACATGTTCTTCTCGTCTTCCTTTGATAACACCTAACGTATAATATGTTGTAACTTGTTTTGTTTTTAGTCGAGCTTGTGTTTCTTTTTTGGCCGAACCATATGAAACAAACAAATAATAAATCGGACCTTATAAGAATTAAGAGAACATGTATTATATATGTATTGTTTGAATCGGATCATAGGTATGTCGAGCACAAGAGAACCGAACCACATATATAAATGTTATCATGCCTAATAAATTCGAAACCCTAATTGGAATGGAACCCTAAGTGTAATTAATGGTCTAAACATGTGATTATAGTGGTTTTAATAAACCCTAAAACTGGACAGCATCATATGTCGAACTTGTGCGTGTCATAGATCGAATTTTATAAGTACAATAATCTGGGTTTTTGTTGGAAAAGTTTATTTTATGTCTTAGTTAAGTTTTCCAAGTGGTTTGGTCAGATTTGGAGTTGTCTAAGTCGTATTTTGAATTTTACAAAATCAAGTGTCAAAGCTGAGAAAACGGGTCTGCGAAATTTAGTTGTATTGTTTGATTTTTCATTTTCAAACCATAAGGAATTGGGAGCTCTCCTTTTACAGGAGTGATATTTATGACATAAATGAATTTCTGGGAGTTCTAGGATTTTCCAAGGTGTCTAAACAGGTCCAATAAGCTTAAACTTTTAAGGTGTATTTTCGATCACTTTCGGATAGGTCTGGACTTATGATTTTCCGTGGGACATTTAGCATGGAAATAGAACCCACCAATTTTTGGAGAGTCTCTTAACTCATATGGGAACCCTGGGATTTTGCTTGATTTCATTTGAGCTAAGTAAGTATTTTATAAAATCGCTAAAGTCTGGTCCAAATATGAGTTTAAGAACCGAAAATAAAATATGATATCAATAAGTAACACACTTACAAATTGCATAAGAAGCTTATAAAATGAGTATATAAGTAATATATGATATCAATTCGTGTAGATTCGTTGAAGGAGACGTGACGATTTATCTTCGTGATTCATTCATTCGTTTGCTTTTCTCTCATTTGCGTAAGGTACGATATTCCGACCTTTTCAAGAAAGGTTCCTTATGACGCTCTTTTCGTTAGCTTTCCTATTTTACTTATTAGGGTTTCCGATGCCATTGCTATGAACCCTTTTATGATTGTTTGATCCGCTGTTTATCCGAACTCATCGCTTTATTGAACCATGCAATATCGATTTGAACTTGTGTTATGAAGACTCGATATGCACATTTGTTGAACCCTACTATGTTTAATTATGAACTTCTAATTATGAATGTATGATTTGTGATCGTGATATGAACTTCAATTTCGAATATTTGAATATGAACCTTATGATATGAGTTATCCGATATGTTATCCGTTGAACTTTGTGTTTGATTATGATCTATGTCATTTATGACAACTGTTTGACCTAAGTTAGTTTGACACCCGAGCCAACTATTAACTAGTCATGGGGTTCCATGTCCGTGTCGATGATGCTCCGACATGACTCTAGGGCGATGAGAGTGAAGTTCGCCACGCCCTTATCTCGTTATCCGTTATGAGCTCAAGTTATATTATATGACCAATATCTGTTTGTGGGCGATGGATGCATCCTAGATCGATCGTTATCCGATATGATTTGTCTAGTGAATGATGTCGCGCAATACGTGTCTTCACAACTTCGGGAGCTAGCTACTCCAAATTATTTTCTAAGATTATTTCGTATATGTATGATGTTTCGATATGATATGTCCGGGCTCGTGGTAGTTAACTAAATCCTTATCTCATTATATCTATGTTAAGTATTCCGATTATGATTCGGTATGTTCAAGTGATTATAATTATGTGCTCGGCTTATTATATGTTATTATATGTGTTTATGCTTTTGTATGTTTATGTGACTACCGCTATTATGCTAGGTTATGATTAACATGTTTAAATATGATTCACATGTCCGTCATCCGATGTTATGTTAGTTTATCGTTATGTGAATTCGCTTATCCGTGAGATGAAGGTACTAGTGTGAAAATAAGTATCCCGAAAGTTGATAAGTATAATTGTTCCGTTAATCCGTGAACTTTGCCTATACGTTAGGGTATCTATCTGCTTATGATTTGGTCCGCTATGTTAAAACTCACGATGTTAAGATTTGATCCGAGAACCGGTTTAGCTTATGATATCTCGCTCGATAATTGCTAATGGCTATGTTATGTCTTTGTCTATTGAGTTATAGTTTGTCTATCGTGTTTTATGTCTCGTATGTGTGACCCGCCATGTTTAAATTCGCTTATACTAAGGTTTGATCCGGGAAAACGGTTTAATTTATAATGTCCGCCTGTTAACTTACTATCCGCTATGTTATGCCTCTAGTTCATTTAATTATAGTTTTTTTGTAAGGTGTTTCATTGGTATGTGTGACTACTATGTGTTGATCGTTGTTTTCATTGCTACAACACCGGTTAAGGTTATTAAATGTAACTTATCCGACGAAAGAAGGTCATGTTTACTTCATAGAAATTGTTTCATTAGTTTTGATATTTCGCTTGGCTTATATGCACTCGAATTTCTGATTTAGTTAAGGTCTGTTATTTTAATGTGTTTGCATTTGTGTCAAGAATGTGCTATGTGTTTGTTCTTATTTGTTATTTGTTCTTCCTGATTGTAATGGTGTTTTTCGTAATCCTCCATGATTCATTGAATCTCATTCCGCTACGACTTTGTTATTCGCTTTGTTTTAATTTTGTATTTCGCTTTTGTTTAGTTTTGTTCTGTATATCTGCTCACCTGGCTTTGTAAGCTCAAATTATGATTTTCTTTTCTGCGGCGTGTTTTTAAGCATTCAAGATGAGCTTATGGATAGCCGATCCGGGTCGAGAGTAGAGACGAGAGTAAGATTTGAAATAGGGATCTTAAATTTATTCTGATTATTAAGACATTTACGTTTTCTTTTGTAAGTTTTGTAAAGGCTTCCGTTTTTGTATAGTATTTAAAGTTCTGATATGAAACCGTATTGTGATATCTTTACCCTTGTCGGGTTGGGGTGTTACAAATAGTTTGCACCCAATTAGTTAGAACATCGTCATCACGGAATACCTAAAAAAATAAAAAATACAACTTTTATAATTTATAACTTTTATATATTTTTTTACAACTTTTTTTTATTTTAACAACTTATATATTTTTATTACAACTTTTTAAAAAACTTTTTACATTTTATACTTTTTATAAATTTTTAACAACTTTTGTATATCTTTTTTTACAAATTATATACTTTTTTACAAATTACAAATTATACAAAATACAAATTATTACAGATTTTACAACTATTGCAAAAAAAAACAAAATTATTACAACTTTTACAAGTTATAACAATTTATTACAAACATAATATACAATTTTACAAATTTTTACAAACATAATATACTTTATATAATTTAACTTTGCAAAAAAAAAAAAAAAAAAAAAAAAAAAAAAAAAGCAGCGCTAAATACGCGCTTTATCTCCCCTTCTCTCATTAGTACCGCTCACTCATTTTCTCTCATAACTCACTCGTTTTCTCTCTCTCTCAAATCACTCGTTCTATCTCTCTCTCTCTTCTCTCATTAGTATGTGTCTGACTTTTTAGATCTAACAAGTAAAAAACTTGTTAGATCTAAAAAACAGAGTGATGTGGTGATGTTTCTATGGTCTTTACATCTTGAAAAAATATTTTAGATCTGTGATTATTTGTTTAGATCTAAAAAAATGTTTAGTGGTTTTGATCTGTGATTATTTGTTTAGATCTTGAAAAAATATTTTAGATCTAATAAAAAATTGTTTCGATCTTGAAATTGTGGTGATGTTTGTGGTGATATTTCTAATAAAAAATTGTTTCGATCTTGAAATTGTGGTGATGTTTGTGGTGATATTTCTGTGGTGATTTTTGTGGTGATATTGTGGTGCTGTTTATGTGGTGATGTTTCTGTTTTCTTTAGATCTAAAAAAAAATTTACATCTTGAAAAAATATTTTAGATCTAATAAAAAATTGTTTCGATCTTGAAACTGTGGTGATGTTTGTGGTGATGTTTATGTTTTCTTTAGATCTAAACAAAAGTTTTACATCTTGAAAAAATATTTTAGATCTAATAAAATATTGTTTCGATCTTAAAATTGTGGTGATGTTTCTGTTTTCTTTGGATCTAAAAAAAGTTTTGCATCTTGAAAAAATATTTTAGATCTAATAAAATATTGTTTCTATCTTGAAACTGTGGTGATGTTTCTGTTTTCTTTAGATCTACTTTTTTTTTTACAATCTTGAAAAAATATTGTTGCTTGTGGTGTTTAGATCTAAAAAAAATGTTTAGTGGTTTTGATCTGTGATTATTTGTTTAGATCTTGAAAAAATATTTTAGATCTAATAAAAAATTGTTTCGATCTTGAAACTGTGGTGATGTTTCTGTGGTGAAACCAAAGAAACCATCACAACTGCTTAAGCAGTTGATGATGGTTTCTTGAAACTTCTTAAGCAGTTGATGATGTTTCTTTAGTTTCTTGAATGGATGGTAAAGTGAGTTTGTTAAAAGAAAGGCAATGATGATTTTATAAAAAAAAAAAAAAAAAAAAAAAAAAAAAAGCTTAGAGTTTTGGCGTGGCATAACCGCATGGACGGTAAAGTGAGTTTCTATCTCACTTTGCAACATTCGAATTTGCAGCCATCATGATAAAAAGCTAATAATCTGAGCCATTTAAAATCTCGATACGTTTTTTTACCTCTTGTGTCTCAAATGGTGAACTAGACACGGTGTTGTTGCTTGTGGCGTTGTTTCTTGTTGGTGTTGTTGCTTGTTGCTTTCTTGTGGTGGACTGTGAGACTTGTGTTGTTTGTTTTCTTGCGGTGGACTGTGAGACTTGTTGCTTTCTTGTGGTGGATTGTGAGACTTGTTTTTTTCTTGTGGTGGAATGTTGCTTGTTGCTTGCTAGTGTTGTTGCTTGTTGCTAGTTGGTGGAATGTGAGACTTGTGTTGTTGCTGGTGTTGTTTCTTGTGTTGTTGCTTTCTTGTGGCATTATAAGCAAGTGAACTGTGAAATTCTTTGCAGTTTTTGCTTTCTTGTGAACTTCTGCAGTTTGCTTTCTTGTGAACTTCAGCAGTTTGAGAATCTTACTTACCACCTTTTGCACAATGAAAACGTGTAAAATTTAGAACTTGTGATACTTGCTGCAGTTTGAGATAAAATTTAGAACTTGTGAGGCGATGATGATAACCGAAACCGAATGGACGGTAAAGTGAGATAAAATCTCACTTTGCAACCTTCGAATTTGAGCCTTAAAAATTTCCGAGGCGATGATAATAACCGAAACCGAATGGACGGTAAAGTGAGATAAAATCTCACTTTGCAACCTTCGAATCCGAGCCTCAAAATTTTCCGACAACGTTTTTTTTTTAAAAAGTTATAAAAGAAAAACTTTAAAAACCAAATAATTTATAAAAGTTATAAAAAAATAAACATGTAAAAAAAATGTAAACAACTTGTAACCTTCTATCAAAATTGACCCTTCTAGCCAAAGTTTTATCAAATACCTGTGATATTACGGGCCTCCGAAGTTCTGTTACATATTTTATTCTAGTGCAAGTTATTTATGAAAGGAAATAATACTTTGCAACCATAAAATAAAACATGCCAACAATCTACACAAAAATTGGCATGGAAATAAAAAAAAAAAACATACGCACCCCTCCACCACCAAATTACCTCACCCTAAACAAAGTACAAACACCTCTAATGGGGTGTAGCCACCTGTAAAATTTCACTATTTTGATCTTCATATTAATGAACTAGATTGTCTATCAAAAATTTACTTGATCTAAGTTGAGCATTTTGGCGTTTACATTTCATTTTTCTTGCATAGAAATTTATGCATCTCCGAGTAGTATTATTAAATCATGCCAAATATTTACTGATTTCTCAATCAGTCTCACAAGAAATTTTCTTGTCTTACGAGTCAAGACGCTGCATCAAAGATAATAAAAGAAAACATGAAAAATATAAACGAAATAATGAAATCGGAAATTATACCATCGTGTCAGTTTATTTAAAACGTGTCTAAAAATATAAGTATTATATTTTTCCTGCTTGAAATTATACTTTTACAAGCTATACAGCGGAACACGAAATACATTGGGTATCAAATAAATACACAAAATAATAATTAGTTACACTCAACAAATAATAAAAACAAAAAAATAAAAATAAAATAAAACTACTCCTAACCCTACACAAACACACACCACGTGATCACTTACCCACTTTCCCCTAAAACCTGCGCCCCCTCTCCTTCATCTCTTTCTTTTGGCAAGGCTCCAACAACTTCTCCCCACCTCCAAAAACCTCATTACCAATTTCGAATAACAATGGCTGACACCCTCAAGATGTCAAGCAAGAAAAACGCTCCAATATAATTCGGAAAACAAATCGACAAAAGCAAAGGTCCCCAATTTTCTTGTCTTTAGAGGTCACGGTTGAAGACAAGCCCAGGAGAGCCACGTGAAGTCCTGCGCACCCTGGTGAAATTACTCAAAGAAGGCTCTTACTCATCCAAAACCAAGAAAGAATAGAACAAGACTTCCACCTTTACCCCTATTTAAACCATGGCTCGACCACTAAGAAACCATACCCAAACAAAGTTTCATCACACAAAGAGAAGGCAAGAAAGGAGTCTTGGTGGTTGGTTTTCTTGGTGGCTCGAGCTTGGTATGTCGTTCCCCTTTCACCCTAACGAACCCTTTGTTAATTGTAAGGTTTACATTGAATCTCTTCTTGATATAATATTGTTATAAATAAATGTTATGATTTGAGGGTTTGATTTAGTTGATGAATCGAATACACATTCTATGTTGTTAAAACATTGAAATTGGTTTATGTTGTTGTTTGGTCGAGGCTGTCACACAAGAAGAAACACATGAATCACAAACTTTAAAACTCCTGAAAGATTGAAACATGTAATCGGCTTATATGAGAATCAGGATTAAGTATTTCGATTTATATTTGTTAGCTAATGGTTTATTTGGTTCGGCTTAATTTCGGTTTACGTGGTAACTTGCTTAGTCTCGACTTCGATCCAGCTTAGAAAAGTATAATTTCAAGCATGAAAAATATAATACTTATATTTTTAGACACGTTTTAAATAAACTGACAGGATTAAGTATAATTTCCGTTTTAAATAAACTGACATGAAAAATAGAAATGAAATAATGAAATCGGAAATTATACCATCGTGTCAGTTTATTTTCCTCGTATATTTGCTTGTTGTCATCACTAACAGTTTTATATTTTAACTTGTAGGGTGGCTGCTGCATATGTTCCACTCATTTTCATGAGTTGTTTTGTGGTATCTTATCCTTGTAGTGAAGAATCTAATGCAGATGCATATGTCTCATGTGATCAAGTTAATATTTTGTTGGTCTACTAGAACTTTTGTTAGATCTTTTGATTCATATGATACATGACATCTCTTTTGGTAATCACTAATTAACAATGGATGCTAATCTGCTATATTTTGTATGTATGATTTTACTTTGGTTTAATCAACAATGGATGCTAATCCGCTATATTTTGTATGTATGGTTTTACTTTTCTTGTGTCAATATGTCTTTACTATTTTTTTTTTTTTTTTTTTTTTTTGCTTGTCCGCAACAAACGAGCTCAATTAACGAGCTCATTAACGAGCTCAAAACAAATAAACGAGCTTTGGATAAATGAGCTCTAGACAAACGAGCGAGCCTCGAGCCGAGCTCGAGCTTTATATATCATAACACGAGCCGAGCTCGAGCTCAAATCTTAAGGCTCGGCTCGAGCCGAGCTCGAGCTCGAGCTTAATAGAACGAGCCGAGCTCGAGCTCCGAGCTCGAGCTCCTGGCTCGGCTGCTTTCACCCCTACTTTGTATACGCTTTGGGACGATTGGGACTCATGGGAAAAGTTAAAGTTTATGAAATGACGGAAGGAACATTAATTCAAATTCTCTTTATTTGCGTAATAATGTACTCCAAGTGTTTTAATCTTTTCAATTCGGGTCAAATTAGTGTTAGAGTAATAAAACTCAAGTGTATGGATGTGCCTATAAATCCTATCATTTTGATGTTATCGAGAGGATGGTAGAGTAAAAGTGTATGAAAAAAAAAAAAAAAAAAATATAGAAAAGAGAAAAAAAAATAGAGTGTTCAAAAAAAAAAAAAAAAAAAAAAAAACATACCTGCTACCATCCTACATCTATCTTTAAATTTATGTTTGTTTGTTTCAGCTTATCTAGAGTTTAGAGTGTCGAGTCTTGGCTTAGAAACACCATTCTTCGTATGCTTGTAACATAGAGATTTTTGACTTGCCACCACTAAATAGCCTATCCCACCAAACCCTTTGTTTCCTACCGTAAGCCTAACATTACAACCCTTTAAAGACCTCTTTGATAGTCTTTCCTAGGTGCTTACGCCAAAGCGATGAAGGTTTGATCTATTCTCAAGCCTATGGTAATCTATGTACTAGGACCGTTAATGAGTGTTTATCTTCCATTTCCAACTTGTTATATTTCATATACACCGAGAGATGCGAGTATCCAAACACCCCACGTGAGGTGCTAGTATGTACTCGTGCTTATTATGACTTTTGCGAGGCTTATATGTGTTGTGGACTGTTTTAAACCAATGCTTCATGACCCCTAACTTATAAATTAATTGGCTAAAGCACATTTGCTTGAGGACAAGCAAATACCAAGTGTAGGATATTTGATAAGGTTTTAAAATGTACCTTTTTGAGGGTCGTTTAAGCCCTTATTTGATTACTTTTGTATCCGTTATTACTTAATATCATTCCTTTTCACTTTTAGGTCTCTCAAGGCAAATTGTCGGAATGGCACTTATTTGGACGAAAAGGCGGATATACAAAGAAAATGGCCAAAGTCAAGAATCGAGCCACTCATATCGAAATACAAGGGGACGACGTCCGATGTTAATCGCGACGCCGTCGATCACTTTTGTGACGGCTTAGTAGCCAAATTGCTTAATTTCGCCGACGGTGTCAGTTTTAAAAGAGTAGGTCGTCGCAACTCGACGGCCTAGATTTGATCCAGACGAGTCGAGGTGAAGAGGACGGCGTCACAAGCATAAGGTGACGTCGCCAAGACCAATATGGCCAAGACGAAACCCTAATGACGGCGATTCGACGGCGTCACAAATCATAAGGTGACGCCGACGCGATTGTAATCTTATATATAGAATCCGAATTTTCGCTTTTAGTGTGTAGTCTTTTGGAGTAAAAACTAAACGAACCAAGGCTGTCTTGTACAAGATTTTAGGGTTCCAAACCCTATCTTACATCAAGATAAGTGTTTTACTTCATTAATTCAATTATGTCTTTAATTACTTGTGTGTATGCTTGCATGTTCTCCATGTCCCGCTAATTTACTTTTGTGTTTGCTAGGAATATGAAACTTAATTATAGAATATTGATTGGTTGTCTCTTATCTTAATTGTTAATGATCTAGTAATGCGATAGGTCATTCGCTGTGTAGTTAATGCTTGATTAATCTTTGTGAACCTTAGACTATAACACCTAGAGTAGTTGTAGGCTAAACCATCCAAAGAGTACCTTAGAGTTAGAGTTTATAATTCCTAGAGATCTTGTAGATCGAGACCCTTTGGTAGTTTCAAAGAGTTAGGGAAAACGACACCCTAGGACTTTAGACACACAACGCGATTAAGAATAAGGACGACAATTCAACCATCAATAGAGATAATTAAGGAGTAATAAAACCTAAGTAAACACATCTTTAAACCATCATACGAGCACACAATAATTAGACATAGACTACATACACCTTAGATTAGATAAGTAGAGTAATCGGTGAAATACCAACCCCAAATCCAAACCCCGAGATTCGTACTTTTCAATTTCTAAAAACATAAAAGATAAAAATAATCTTCCTCAACCCCAACCTTAGCGTAGTAACTTCTCACTAGCATTCCTATTCCCCAGAGAACGATATCAATACCCGTGGCTTACCCTAATACTACACTACAATAATTAGGTTCACCGCCTGGGTGTTGAAAACTTGCTCGACGAAAAGAAAGTTCCTTTGACCCGAACGACGCGTGTAGCGTTATCAACACAACAATGGGTCGTCCCCTTCGGACGTTATGTCACCTCTGCATACTACTTTTGTGTCATCCACCACTTCTTACTCATCACTACCTATTCGCCGAAGGCGAAAGCGAGCTAGGGTTCTCAAACCCTACGAGCATGCGCCTTCGACAAGTCATTCCGATACCATAAGGATGGTACGATCTTCATACATACCGCTCGGAAACGAGTGAAGGAACCCACCACCTTTGTTTCACCTACTGACATACCATCATCTTCGGCCTTCCCACCACCAGCTTCACCTACATCATCACCCATACCTACTTCACCACTACCTCCACCTACCACTTTCATCTACCAGACCACTACAGTACCCGTTTCATCTCCATCCCGTGCATCATCACCGTTGGTGATGCATACTGAGCCTGTGATATCCCTTAGGGAGAGGGTCCATTTCTCACATTCACATTCCGACCCATATCATTATGCTGTGACCTGTACCTGTGAGCGGGGGCCCCATAGGAGGGTTGACGCTAGACGTTGGTCCTTCTTGAGGCCGGTCATTAGTCGATGGAGGTCAGAGGAGGGTTCACCGAGTGCTATGGAGCTTGGAGATCATTTTTTTGCTACTGCTGAGATTCTTCCTGTTACGGGAGAACCTCTTCACCACACCGTTCCATTGTTAGCTGCACGACTTCTGCGATGTGAGGATCAGCTTGAGGAGGCTATGTCATACGTCGATGAGGTTCCACTGGTCCGGATTGAGAGCATAGAGGACGAGGTCGAGAACCTCGTTGTCGGGAGGATCGCGATGGAGGAGGTGTTTGATAGGATTGGCACTCAGTCGGAGCGAGCCAGTGAGGCAATGACAGTTCTGGAGAGGAGGATGGAGTCGGAGAGGTTAGAGCTGCTGGACAGAGTTGAGATGTTAGAGGGAGTGGTACAGCGACAATCTGAGCGGATGATGATCATGGAAACTCGTACTGCGACTCTTGAGCAGAGATTGGAGGCGAGAGATAGGGAGATGGATGATTTGGATGAGCTTGTTCGTGACCTGCAGCGTCGAGTGAGTGGCACACCCGACAGTCCATAGATTGGAGATTCACCTATCTAGTACTTTAGCCTGCCGCCTGTGGCACTGATAGAGGCTTTGTATTCGCATGTTTTGTTAAACTATCGAACAATGCTATTGACGTGACATTGCATGGTTATTGTATCACTATGTATGGATGATGGATCTATGACGTTATGGTTGTTTTCTTATGTTCTTATGTATGGTGATCTTTCTTATGCATCGACTTATATGAATCAGAGTGATCATTTATATATACTCTCTTATGTGGTTCTAACATATTTTGATTCTTCTTATGATGATTATACTCTATTAATGTAATGTGATGATCTTGACTATTATAAAATCATTTTTGTAATAATTCTCACTTATGTTGAATGATTATAAAATCTGAGTGTATATCTTTAGAAAAATGGCAAGAACGAGATCTACCCCTACTCCAACTCCGGAGATGACCCCTGATGCAATTCGGAGAATGGTTACTAATGAGATTGGTGCTGCTTTTGCTGCACGTCCTGTTGAGGCGGTTCAAACAAATGAAGTCGCGAACCGAGCCAATCGGAATGAAACTATTGTGAATCTCAAATGTGGATACAAGGAGTTTATGAATTGCAAACCTACCTTCTTCAAAGGAACTGAAGGCACTGTTGGCCTTATTCATTGGTTCGAAAGCTCCGAAACTGTGTTTCTCCTAAGTGATTGCTTGGAAGATTACAAGGTGAAATTTGCTACTGGTACTCTATTAGAAGATGCATTATCTTGGTGGAAGGCTCATGCCCAACCTATTGGTAAGGAAGAAGCTTACAAAACCACCTGGACAGAACTGAAGCAATTGATGATGAAGCAATACTGCCCAAGGACCGAGATCAAGAAACTGGAGGATGAGTTCTATCATCTAACTACTAAGGGCAGTGATCTCAAAACCTACTTCAAGCATTTCCAAGAACTGAAAGCTCTATGCCCATCCATGGTTTACGATAATGTCAAGTTGTTTGGAAAACCTCATAGGGGATTACCCAAAGCATTGAGGAAATGTTATTGCATCAAAGCCCAAGACCGTGGAAGAAGTGATCACAATTTCCTACCAACTCATGGATCAAGTCCTGAAACATGGACCTGTGCAAAGCAATAACGACAACAAAAAGAAATTTGATGACCGTCGAGGCAACACTTCCAACAACTACCATCACAACAATAACCGCAACAACAACAATCAAGGCAACAACAATCATAACCAACACCGCAACAACAATCCCAACCCATACCACCAAAACCGAAACAACCACCACAATCAACAAAACCGTAGACAAGAAGTTACGCGGGCTTATGATGCTACTCCCGCCACTGGAAGAGGCTATACTGGATCACACCCTTTGTGCACTCGATGCAACCTGCATCATGTGGGATGTTGTACTATTAAGTGAGGGAAGTGTTACAAGGTAGGTCATACTCACAAGGATTGCCGAAGCCCTGCTACCGGAAGTAACCTTCAACCCATGGGAATAACTTGCTTTGGATGTGGAGAAGCTGGACATGTCAAGAGTAGATGCCCAAAACTGTACAGGAACAATAACCACAACAACAACCCTGCTAGAGCAAGAGCTTATGTGCTAGGAGATGGAGATGCACAAGAAAACCCGGATGTCGTCACGGGTACGTTTTCACTCAATCATCATTTAGCTAAAGTGTTATTTGATTCTGGAGCCGACAAAAGTTTTGTGTCTTCTAAGTTTGCACCTTGCTAAAAGTCACACCAACTACCCTAGATACCACTTATGAAGTAGAGTTAGCCGATGGAAAAATAGTAGGAACTAACACTATCCTTCGAGGTTGCAACCTATCCTTATCAAATCACCCGTTCAATATAGACCTTATGCCTATCCAACTTGGTAGCTTCGATGTTGTCATTGGCATAGATTGGCTATCCAAGAATCGTGCAAGAATCATTTGGGACGAGAAAGTCGTTCACATTCCTCTCGAGGGCGAAACTCTAATCATTCGGGGTGATCGTAGTAAGACCCGATTGAATATCACCTCGTGCGTTAAAAAGTACATAGAAAAAGGATGTCACGTTTTTCTAGCACAAGTGACAGAGAAGAAGAAAGCGGATGAGAAACAACTAAAAGACGTCCCCGTGGATAAGGACTTTCCCGAAGTATTTCCTGAAGAATTGCCTGGCCTTCCTCTGACTCGACAAGTAGAATTCCAAATCGAGCTAGTGCCGGGAGCTGCACCCGTGGCACGAGCACCTTATAGATTAGCACCATCCGAACTACAAGAATTGTCTGATCAACTTCAAGAACTGTCCAAAAAAGGATTCATTCGACCGAGTTCTTCGCTTGGGAGCTCCGGTCTTATTTGTCAAAATAAGGACGGATCTTTTCAGATATGTGCATCGATTACGAGAGTTGAACAAACTAACGGTGAAGAATCGATATCCATTGCCTAGGATTGATGATTTGTTTGACCAACCGCAAGGGTCAAGCGCCTACTCAAAGATTGATCTAAGATACGGGTATCACCAACCGAGAGTTAGAAGAAGATATTCAAAATCGCTTTTGAACGCGATCGGCCATTATGAGTTCCAAGTGATGCCATTTGGTTTGACGAATGCATCAGCGGTATTCATGGACCTAATGAACCGAGTGTGTAAACCTTACTTGGACAAGTTTGTAATTGTGTTCATTGACGACATTCTCATCAATTCCTGCAACAAGGAAGAGCATGCGGAACACTTGAAAGCTATCCTAGAGCTACTCAAGAAGGAAGAATTGTATGCTAAGTTTTCCAAGTGCGACTTCTGGATTCAAAAAGTTCAATTCCTTGGTTACGTGATAGATAGTAATGGTCTTCATGTTGATCCTGCAAAAATCGAAGCTGTTAAGGATTGGTCATCCCCTACTACCCCTACTGAGATACGCCAATTTTTGGGTCTTGCGGGTTATTACCAAAGATTTATCGAAGGGTTCTCAAAAATCGCTAAACCCCTAACGGATCTAACCTATAAAAAGAAGAATTTTGACTGGGGTGAAGAACAAGAGTTAGCCTTTCAACTCTTGAAACAAAATCTTTGTGAAGCTCCTATCTTAGCCCTACCCCGACAAAGTGGAAGATTTTATGGTCTACTGTGATGCATCACACCTAGGGTTAGGTGCGGTATTGATGCAAAGGAACAAGGTGATCGCATATGCTTCGCGACAACTCAAAACTCACGAAAAGAACTACACTACCCATGACTTGGAATTGGGAGCCGTGGTTTTCGCCCTCAAAATATGGAGACACTATCTATATGGAACCAAGTGTACGGTGTTCACCGACCATAAAAGTCTCCAACACATTCTAGATCAAAAGGAACTAAACATGCGACAACGCCGATGGCTAGAATTGCTTAGTGATTACGACTGTGAAATCCGTTATCACCCGGGAAAAGCAAATGTCGTGGCGGATGCTCTTAGTCGAAAGGATCGACCTAAACCTCTTTGAGTAAGATCTTTGGGAATGACAATTAAGTCACCCTTCCATCAAAATTCCTCAAGCTCAAGTCAAGCTCTCAAACCCGAAACCGTCCCTAACGAGAGAATCTTTGGAATGCCGGAAACGAGAACGGCTTTGCAAAAGATCGGATGGAACCTTATGTTTTGGCGATAAGTTGGATACCACCGTATGGAGGAATACGGAACTCATTATGCATGAGTCTCACAAGTCTAAACATTCCATTCACCCGGGATCCGACAAAATGTACCAAGATCTCAAGAAGCTTTATTGGTGGCCAAACATGAAGGCCGAGATTGCAACGTATGTTGGGAAATGTCTCACCTGTTCTCGAGTCAAAGTCGAATGTCAAAAGCCCTTCGGATTGTTAACTCAACCTGAACTCCCAGTTTGGAAGTGGGAGAGAATCACTATGGATTTCATAACCAAACTGCCAAAAACTGCTAGAGGTTACGACACCATTTGGGTTATCATCGATCGCCTTACCAAATCCGCTCATTTCTTACCCATAAAGGAAAATGACGAAATGGAAACCCTTGCTCAACTATACCTAAAGGAAATTGTATCCCGTCATGGAGTGCCAATTTCCATCATTTCGATCGTGACGATACTGCTTTACTTCACACTCGAAATCTCTTCAAAAGGCTTTAGGCACTCGCTTGGATATGAGTACCGCATATCATCCTCAAACCGATGGCCAAAGCGAAAGGACTATCCAAACCTTGAAGACATGCTCGAGCATGTGTGATCGATTTTGGAAAAGGTTGGGATAAACACTTGCCTTTGGCGGAATCCTCGACTATAACAGTTACCACGCTAGCATCAAGGCAACTCCATTCGAGGCACTTTATGGTCGAAAGTGTCGATCGTCCGTTTGTTGGGCCGAGGTTGGAGATGCCCAACTCACTGGACCTGAGCTTGTCCAAGAAACAACCGAGAAGATTGTGCAAATTCGTCAACGACTTCAAGCTGCTAGAGATAGACAAAAGAGTTACGCCGATGTTAGAAGGAAGCACATGGAATTTCAAGTTGGTGATCGAGTTATGTTAAAAGTATCACCATGGAAAGGAAAGGTTCGATTTGGAAAACGAGGAAAGTTACATCCTCGATACATTGGCCCTTTCAAGATTCTCGAAAGAATCGGCCCGGTTGCTTACAAATTTGAACTCCCGGAAGAACTTAGTAGAATACACCCTACCTTCCACGTCTCAAATCTGAAGAAATGCTTGTCGGATGAAACTCTTGTTGTTTCACTAAAAGAGATTAAGCTCGATGAAAAGCTCAACTTTGTCGAAGAACCAATTGAAATCATGGATAGGGAAGTCAAGCGACTTATGCAAAGTCGCATTCCTATCGTCAAGGTTAGATGGAACTCCAAAAGAGGACCGGAGTACACGTGGGAGCGCGAAGACACCATGCGTGTTAAGTACCCACATCTGTTTGCTAATCCAACTCTGACAACCACCGTAAACTAAAATTCTGAGGACGGAATCCTCTTAAGGGGTAGGTACTGTAGCCACCTGTAAAATTTCACTATTTTGATCTTCATATTAATGAACTTATCTATCAAAAATTTACTTGATCTAAGTTGAGCATTTTGGCGTTTACATTTCATTTTTCTTGCATAGAAATTTATGCATCTCCGAGTAGTATTATTAAATCATGCCTAATATTTACTGATTTCTCAATCAGTCTCACAAGAAATTTTCTTGTCTTACGAGTCCGCACGCGTACCAGTATAATAAAAGAAAACATGAAAAATAGAAACGAAATAATGAAATCGGAAATTATACCATCGTGTCAGTTTATTTAAAACGTGTCTAAAAATATAAGTATTATATTTTTCCTGCTTGAAATTATACTTTTACAAACTAAACAGCGAAACACGAAATACATTGGGTATCAAATAAATACACAAAATAATAATTAGTTACACTCAACAAATAATAAAACAAAAATAAAAATAAAATAAAACTACTCCTAACCCTACACAAACACACACCCACGTGATCACTTACCCACTTTCCCTAAAACTCGCTCTCTCTCTTCATCTCTTTCTTTTGGCAAGGCTCCAACAACTTCTCCCCACCTCCAAAAACCTCATTACCACTTTCGAATAACAATGGTCCCACCCTCAAGATGTCAAGCAAGAAAAATCTTGAACCCACTATAATTCGGAAAACAAATCGACAAAAGCAAAGGTCCCTTTTCCCTTTTAGAGGTCACGGTTGAAGACAAGCCAAGGAGAGCCACGTGAAGTCCTCGCACCCTGGTGAAATTACTCAAAGAAGGCTCTTACTCATCCAATACCAAGAAAGAATAGAACAAGACTTCCACCTTTACCCCTATTAAAACCATGGCTCGACCACTAAGAAACCATACCCAAACAAAGTTTCATCACACAAAGAGAAGGCAAGAAAGGAGTCTTGGTGGTTGGTTTTCTTGGTGGCTCGAGCTTGGTATGTCGTTCCCCTTTCACCCTAACGAACCCTTTGTTAATTGTAAGGTTTACATTGAATCTCTTCTTGATATAATATTGTTATAAATAAATGTTATGATTTGAGGGTTTGATTTAGTTGATGAATCGAATACACATTCTATGTTGTTAAAACATTGAAATTGGTTTATGTTGTTGTTTGGTCGAGGCTGTCACACAAGAAGAAACACATGAATCACAAACTTTAAAACTCCTGAAAGATTGAAACATGTAATCGGCTTATATGAGAATCAGGATTAAGTATTTCGATTTATATTTGTTAGCTAATGGTTTATTTGGTTCGACTTAATTTCGGTTTACGTGATAACTTGCTTAGTCTCGACTTCGATCCAACTTATTTTTGATTACTAGTGTTCGGTTTAGAATTGTTTGAAAAGAGTTTTGTCCCTTTCCATTTGAGTCTTTGACTCACGAGGTGCTCAAATTGTTGTCGATGCGTGTGTTTGATACTCGCTATGTTTTAAGGTCCGGTCGAGGTCTCGAATAAGCTAGTGACATGATACTTCACGCCATTATCTTGAGACCGTAGTTTTACGTTTGAGTTAATGCCGAGACACCTACGGGGTGTGCTTGGTTGTGAGTCAAGGAAGGACACTAGACGTGTTCAAATCCGTCTCGTTAGCACTCAAAACTCTTAACCCTTCCATTTTGTTGAAACTGATAAACAACCACTCATGGACGTGTCATATTCTCCTTGTTTTTCCATTTCGTCAAACTGCTAAACTCTTCTTGTCAAATAACAGTTTTACAAAAATAGTCTTCCTTTCAAAATCTTATAAGGGTCCGTTTGGTATTGGAGGCTGGGCCAAAGCCCACTCCTTGTGAAAGCAGTCCGATTATTTGGCTACTCGTTCGGCCCGCGTCAAGCCTAAACCCACTTCCTCCTCCTCGTTACCATACATCGCGACCACATCAAACCTTTGGATAAAACCGAACCCGTTAAGATACTAAACTAGATTTTTGCAACTAAAACTTATAATCTTGAATATATGGACCAAACATTCTTTTAATAATAAACCATAACTTATATTTTCTAGTTGATAAATAATAGCTATGTTTGGAATGACGATTTTTATACACTAAACCACACTTTGTAATTATTAACGATGGTTTTACAAATAACTTATATTCACATTTTAGTTTAAAACGACAACTTTATAAATTAAATTCGCTATTCGCTATAAATGAAACAAAGTCTTCAAACGATAAATTACACGAGTCTTATATAAACAAAAACTATTATTTCCTTTATAATAACGCTTTATTTTAAAAACTATGTTCAAAATATATAAACGAGATCATGCCGATTTTTCTTAAACCATAACACTATTATGTTTGTAGTATATCGTAACCATACTTTTATAGATGACATATAACTGCTATTAGTCAATATACACTCATATGTAAACATTCATATTCTAAAACGACGACTTATGACACAAATACGTTACCATGAAGAGTCTTTCATCTAATGTCTTTTAGTTATCAATAAATCTACAACTTATCCGTCTCGACGTACTCTCATCATCCTCTATATACTTACACATCTCCTATAGTCTATGGCAATCAACACTCAATACATCGTTTAAACGTAAACACTGCCTCACAAGCATCAACAACTTAACTTTTGATACATTTGAATATTATCAAGTCAAAATACAAACGTATTAATTAAAGTATTGGTATACTAACTATAGGTCGCCTGACGGTACTTCGTGCATCTACTACTTGATTTTTTTCACTACTCGGATACTTTTACTAAGGTGAGTTCATAGCCTCGCTTTTACTTGTTTTTCAACCCTCGAGGAGATGCATGCTATAAACTAGAACACAAGTCTTTTCTTAAAATGTATGCTTGCACGATCATTATTATTATAGCCTAAGTTGCACCAAAAGTCCCTTTTATCATGAACCATTAATCACTTGCGTGAACGCGAATATTGTGGATAGTACTATGGGAATTAACGACCCGACTCGGTTATCGAAATAACCCAAGCACACTATATTGGTTATCTATGGAATTGGCAATTCCATCCGGGGCAATCTTATTACTTACACAAGTAATTAGGTGTATGCAGTTAGTTTGGTGTCATGAGCTTAGTGCATAATAATAATCTCTGTTTTCCATGGTAATTGTCTTTGAAGCAATTATTATCTCTTACTTGTGTTCAACCATTTATTAAACATATGAATATCACTCAACATTTTTGTTGATCTTTTTAAGCATGTTTATCTCATGTACTAATTAGGATATCATGAAGGCACAGAGTGGACGTCATGGGATGCTAGAAGTGGTGTTTTAAATAAAGTTATCATTTCACAAATATTTGAACTATCTTTTGTATAACTTCAAAACTTGTGGTATTTTCTCATGTGATCCAAAACATTGAGTTTTTATGAAATGGTAACAATCTTTTATTAAAAATGTCTCTTTTAGAGTCGTTTTTTATAACTTATGACGATGATCCTCTAAGTAATACCCCAAATAGTCTTCCGCTGTCACATTACGATTTTGGGGGTGTTAAAGGTGTTGCAATAGCATGACCCTTAATGGATTGTATGTGTTTAGTACTTGATCATAGGGGTGTCAATTTTCGACACGACACGAACCCGACACGAAGTTAAACATGTTTGGGTTGAGGATAAACATGTTTGGGTCAGAAACAGGTCAACCCGTTTAATAAACGGGTCGTGTTTGGGTTGAGTAAGTATTAAACAGGTCAACACGTGAACCCGTTTAAGTATATAAGGTTCTAAAAATAAAATATATAACTTAGATTTTATGTTAGACTTGGATTAAATGTATTTTTGCATGTACTTAATATGAGTTAATTACGATTTTAAATCACATATCATTGAAATTTCCGTATACTTATTTGTATGTTATTTAAACTAGCTAAACTGGTCACAAATGGGTTGCACATGTTATGCAGGTCTGGGTTAGGGTTGAGTTTCTTGACACAATTAATAAATGGGTCGTGTTTGGGTTGAGGTTGCCAACCCGAACCCGAATAGGTAAACCCAACACGACTCGATTGCCACCCTTACTTGATCATGGTTGGCATTAGATTTTTAATGTATTAGACTTGTTAAATGGCTTGTTAGACTTTATCATGGTAATATCTTACAATGCTTCTGCAACAACTATGTAACTATTTCCTTCTTTATAGAACAGGTTCGACTCAGCGGTTGAACTGGTTGAATCAGTAAATCGATGGCTTAGTCGGATCGATTAAAAAACCTGGTTTTAAAACATTGTTAAATATATCATGCATTGAGGATGGGGTGTGTATTGTACTTGCCATTAATACAAAATATATCCTAGCACGTGCACAAACCCATGTACTTATAATGAGTCAAAATATAGGGTTTTAAGTCAAAAACTTTTATAAACTCACCCTCTTTCTCCTTCCCAATCACTTCAACAATATTTACATCCCAACATTTTTTTTAAAAATATCACCACCACCACCACCACCACTCTTCCGCCGCCACAAATAACTCCGGCCACCAATAAGATGGGCGGCGCTGAAGAGACAATAACAGTGGATAATAATAAAAATAATACGACACCGTTTGATCTTAATGATTATGTCGTAATAAAAGAAGGTGAAGCTGAGATTTTAATGCATAGTAAGAATGAAGTCTTTTATAATAAAACCCAGGTGACCTTTTTGCTCTTTTTGTATAAAGATTGTTGCTTTTTTGCTTAAAGATTGTTATATATGAATCTTTATTGTTCAAGATACATGCTTTTCTAATGGGGTGTTTGGATTAGCTTGTTTTTTAGCTTATGGGCTTGTTTTAAACTAGAAAAGCTAATAAGCTCATTGTTTAGGCTTTTGAATTTATGGCTTATTAGCTTTTGGAATTTCAAATAAGCCCATAAACCCAATATATAAGCTAATCCAAACATCCCATTAGTTAATTATCATTAAGAATGTTAGAAGTTTTGTTATTATGTAACAGAATTAACTATGTATCTGATATTAGCTTTTGTGGGATTGGTAGGTTAATAATAGAGATATGTCTATTGCGGTTCTGAGGACGTTTATATCAAAACGTAAAGAAGAACATGAAGCATTATTAGCTAAAAGAATGAAAAAGGCGTTGAAGGTATCGGAAGATGGTGTGTCTGGGATGGAAGCAAAAAGTGAGTCTCCTGTGTCTAACGGAAAATCTAATGGAAAATCTGAAGAAACGCCACAGGATGAGCCGTGTGGCACCTCTAAAGAACCGGAGAAAGTACCAGAGGGTAGAGGCCGAGGGGAATTGAAGCCGCCTAGAGTGCTTGAGGTTTCTAATCTATTTGCATTTAATTTGTTTTGTGCTATGGACTTGTGAATATTATTTGTTTATTATTCCAATTTATAAGCATAAATTTTTTCTTTTCTTCATGAATCAATGTAGGCTCTGTCAGCTACTGGATTAAGAGCTATAAGATATGCCCGCGAAGTAGAAGGGTTAGGACAAGTTGTGGCACTGGACAATGATAAAGGTTGGTCATGGTATATATTTGTAATTTGTATGCGACACAATTCTATACTGTGGACGGGGTGTATTGATGTGTGGTTTGATATTTTTTGTGATCCTGAATAATCTGAATCAAATAATTAGTTGTAGAAAATAGTGCTTGGATGTGCTTTCACTGAGTGGTAATAATCAGATGTTTGTGTATTTGACAAGTTCTGATTATTTAAGAACTTATAGATGATATGACCAGGAAAGCACTCTTTTGTTCAAAAAGGAGATAGTGTATGAAATCGAAATAGAAGTCTCTCAGACGGAATGAAACTGATAATATAACTCCTAAATGATTGGAAGTAGAGTCTCTTTATGCAAACATGGGAACTGTTACTGTAACTGTTAGTTGCTACTATTGGATATTCAGTCCCTAAAGCACAAATCCAAACACCCCTAACTATCCTGCCATCAAATTCTAAGTGTCAATGCAAAAGATGCAAGTATACCATTCGCTCTTTTAAGGTTCTTTTGTTAATGCTTACTGTATTTTTTTGTTTGTTTGTAGCATCTGTCGAAGCTTGCAGGAGAAACATTAAATTCAATGGTTCAGTTGCAAGTGCAAAGGTGGAATCAAACCTTGTTGATGCTCGAGTATATATGCTTACTCATCCAAAAGAATTTGATATGGTATGATATACAATAGCATAAGTTTCTACCGAATGGCAGATGACTTATTATCTCGGGTAGTAAGTACCCTATAAAAATCAACTTGTAATCTGTTGGCTCTAACCAGAATATTATGTTCTTCAGGTTGATCTTGATCCTTATGGCTCACCATCTGTGTTCCTGGACTCTGCGGTTCAGTCAGTCGCTGATGGAGGGATGTTGATGTGTACAGCAACAGACATGGCTGTATTATGTGGAGGCAATGGGGAAGTCTGCTATTCCAAGTAAATTGTTATATTCTATTGCTTTATGAGTTTCTGATTAACATAAGGTGGCAACATGGGTGGGCCAGGTAAAGGGTCAAAACTAGTTTTGTATATAGGCCGGGATGGGTTGGATTGGCACACACACATTCTTATTCTTATTAGTAAAGAGTTAGGGGCTGTTTGATAAAACTGTATTATTTAGCGCTGAACGAATTAAAGGTGCTGAATAATTCAAAAGTGCTGAGTGAATATGACTCTGAATAAAAAAATTGTTTGACAAATGTTCTGAATACCGTTTCTGAATAAAAGAAAATTACCATTTTAACCTCGAATGTAACTTAATGCTAAATGATACTAGTATATGTTAGTTGATAAATAATGTTCATTTATTGAAGTTATTACGTTAAAAATGAATGTAAGTAAAAATTAAATAACATCGACTACAAGTAATCTTATCCCAAAATCGTGAATATCATATATGCATATTAATGATCACGGAGTTTCATATTAGTTAACTGATGAATATATGCACTTACTTGACCTACTTTTATATAATTTAGATTATACATTGTAGAAAAGTATGGTGATGCCATCGTATTCTTCACCCACATTGATTTTTTGAATTTAATAATTGAAAGAATATAAAAGAGCAATGAAATACGTAGTAATAGGGGTATTTGAGTAATAGGTGGCTCACTTAATCATTTTGTATAGCCTATGATGTCAAATCGCTCAGTACATGTTTTGTCACTCAGTGGCTATTTTTTAAAATTTCAAACACGCTGACCGATTCATTTATAAACAATCAGTACTGAATTACTCCATTCAGCAGCAAACAAACACACCCTTAATGTGTCAAAGTTTGAGCACAAAACTATGTTATGACACTAATAAATCAATTGATCAAAATAAAACAATCTAAAATTGAAACTAGTAATTGTAACAATGATAATAAAATTAGGGATTTTAATCGTTACAAATTTCCTAAAATGAAATTTTGCAATATTCATGGGATGGCAGGAGTGTTTGATTGCTAATACTGTAATATGGACTCACTTTTTGCTGTATTATGAACTAGATATGGTTCCTACCCGCTCAAGGCAAAATATTGCCACGAAATGGCTTTGCGGGTTCTCCTTGCATGCATTGAGGTATTTATTTTCTTCTTCAACTAGATTTATATTCCTCTTAATTTACATTTCGTAAGTTATAAGTTTTCACGCTATCAGCAATATTTGTAACTTTTTTTGCTTTCGTGATTACAGAGTCATGCAAATCGTTACAAGCGATACATAGTCCCAATTTTATCCGTTCAGATGGACTTTTATGTCCGTGTGTTTGTTCGCATATATACGTGAGTATCCTTTGTTTCTCAAGCTATAAAATAATTGCAACATTTCTTTAATTTTGCTTGACCATCCCATGATTGCAGGTCAGCAGGTGAGATGAAGAACACTCCACTCAAGCTTTCATATGTTTATCAATGCGTCGGTTGTGATTCTTTTCATCTCCAGCCACTTGCAAGGACTGTCACTAAGGTATCCATCTATCTCGAAAATTACTATTTTGATATATATTGTTATAAACGCATACAGAAATCTTGATAATTTTTTTAACATGTTATTATATTCTTTATGTAGAATACTAGTGTGAGATATCTTCCGGGCTTTGGTCCAGCTGTTTCCCAAGAATGCACAGACTGTGGTAAGAAATATAACATGGGTGGACCCATATGGTCAGCTCCTATCCATGATCAAGATTGGGTGACATCCATTTTAGCTGATGTGAAATCCATGAAGGAACGCTATCCTGCTTTTGATCGAATATCTGCAGTCCTAACAACAATTTCAGAGGTATCTTAACATTTAGATAGAAGACTACTGTGATCATCTTATCTCCTTACCGAATGTCTTGTGACTATTAATTCATGTAAATTTATATTCATTAAAGTCTTGGTCTGTTTTGTGCAGGAATTACCAGATGTTCCTCTTTTTTTGAGTCTACACAATCTTTGTGCAACCCTCAAGTGCATTTCGCCTTCTGCAGTGATATTTAGGTCTGCAGTGATAAATGCTGGATATCGTATCTCTGGAACTCATGTGAATCCATTAGGTTTAAAATCTGATGCTCCTATGGAGGTCATATGGGATATCATGCGTTGTTGGGTAAGCTAAAATTTTCTATTTTTTGTGATTTTTCTACGTGCAGACTGCATTTTATGCTTAAAATTGATGTCCTTTTCTTGTCATTTTGAAGGTTAAAAATCATCCGGTGAAACCCCAGCCACCAGAGGATTCTGGAAGTGTGATCTTAGCCAAGGAACCTGTCATTCAGGTATGCTTATATTCATTATCAATCTAATGCCATAATCGGTGTGGACTAAATTGACATATTTTGTAATGATTAACAACAGGCTAGTTTTGCTCGAGCGGTTGCATCACTTAGCAAAGCTCAAGCAAAGAAGGTGGCCCGTTTCCTTCCAAACCCCGAAAGGCATTGGGGCCCAAAACTGAGGGCTGGGCGTACTATTACTAGCAAACACGCATCTCTTCTGGGCCCAGAAACAGTCAATGAGATTCTTAATAATAATGAAGAACAAGGTGAAGAAGAACCTGAAGCCAAGCGTAAGAAGACACAAGATTCTACTTCAATTTCATGATAAAAGACTAAAAACGGAAGCTTTTTATACACCTCTCACCTGATCTTATTCTGCATTTCTGTGCAGAGAGTGAATCCAACTTGTATTCTCAGCAGTGAACTACCCTTTTCGATTAATAATGCAAAAAAGAGTTGTAAATTAGTTGAAGGGTAGCCCATATCGAAGTTTAGAAGTGCAGACTGAAGTCTGTTTTTTTGTGTGTTTTTTTTTGCCCTTTCTTATAATTTTATTATTAATTGAAAGTCTGTATTATTTTGAACAAATATATGTAACTAGCTATATGTATTCCTTAGCAATTGAGTTTCTCTGATTTGTTTACTTGAGTTATTTTAGCTTTTTGTCGGTTGCTGCAGTTGCTTTGTGATGTCGGTCGCTGAGTTTCTCTGATTTGTTTACTTGATTTCAGGTTTTGTTTCTCTGATTTGTTTGAGTTATTTTATAAACATCTTAGATTTGTTTGAGTTATTTTATAAACATCTTAAATTTGCTCTAAAGATTCAATGACATTTAGTCACTTGCACACACAAAAACAATAGAGAAAATATCATGAAATATGCTAATGGGGTAGGCATTGCATCCATAGTCAAACATCAAAGCAAGACCTTCTAATTAAAAAGTCAAATTGGGACTATCCTTTTATTATCACTATGATTGTCAAATCAAATATGCTACAAAACATAAAACAAAACCTGAAATCATAAAATTTGCTGACAACGATTCTCGAATCCTGACACTCACTCTCACCTAATGCAAAACCAGTCTAAACCACATACTTTCACTTGCTATTTGTCTTCCTAGGCTCCTTTGGGTTGAGCTCATCCCAAGCTTCAATCCATGTAACCATGGCGTCTGCAAGCTTCACAAAGTAAGGGTCTATTTTCCCAAGCTTATCTTTAACCTGCTTTGACAATTCGATGTAGCACGACTGAACTGTGGTGCACTCTTTTGGCAGACTGGTGGCTTGGAAGAATGGGATGATCTCTTCTTGCCAAAAGATACCTTTGTACTCTTTCTTCAAGTTCACAAATGGGTTGCTGGCTTTGCTGTGCCATATGTATGGTAACCCTGTCTTGATCCCGAGGCCCAAATGATCACATATCACCTACAAAGTACACCAAGAAAGCCATCATAACTGTTAGAATAGGGTCGTTTTCTCAAAGCAAACATGTCAGAGACGGATATTACTACAAAATAGTAACCTTGACACACCAGCCAGCCCACATGTCGTCGTATCGACCAATTGGCTGACCATCACCCATGAGCCCAAAGTACATAGCCGGGCCAATGAGGGAACGGTCAAAAGCAAGGTTCATTCCACACATAGGGAACAATATTCCCTTTGGAATTGTCATAACTGCATCCACATACCTGAAAATTAACAAAAATATCATCCATGCACCATGCGAAAAGTCAATGTTGAAAATAAGTGTTTATTTGGGAATTTTGGATATCTGCTTATCTGATAATTTGTGAAAGCATATTCATAAGTATTTTCATACCTAGTGTTTCTCTCACGAGGCTTGACAAGCTGAGTTGGTGCATCATAGTCAGGAATATTAAGCCACAACCCATGTGACACCGCAGTTGGAATACCTTCACGTAGACTAAACGGATACCCTCGTACAAAATCAGCACCATCAGAAAAAGGATCATATAGAGTATTAAAGAAATACGGTGTAGACGGATGTAGAAGGTTCCTAATATGCTGCGAAAGCGCGTCAATATCTTTTCCACTTGGATCTTTAGCAACCTAAACACCACCACCCCCACCACCAAAAAACATGAAATCTTAAACCCAAGTCATTAACACAAAACATAAACACATTTTAATACAAATCAAACTTACAAAACAATCATCATCAATGGTGAAAATATACTTCTTCTTAGAAACCATGTAACCAAAACATCTACAAGCGGAATCCTTAAACGATATACACGAAGCTTTAGAACCCAAAATCTTGTTGATGTCGTTACGGTTATAAAGTTCATAGTCAAAACCATCAGGAACTTTTATAGTTTTTGAAGGATCACCATCTTGAACAATGATCAAATGATATTGTTCGAAAAACGGTCTCCACATTTCGAGAAAATCAAGGTTTCGTATCGTGGGTATGACGATATCGAGCTCATCTTTCAAAGGAGGTGAGCTTGAGGTTGCCATTGGAAAAAAAACAGAGGAAACAGAGGAAATTAGTTTTGAATGTTATTAAGGTGGGATTGAGGGATGTGAGATAATGAAGGTAAATGGAAAATGTAACGGATGTGATTTGGTCAAAGTAAATTTAATATTTACCGTTTTTGTTGCCTTTTCATCTCACTTATTAAAGTAATGCCAAAAGAAACAAGACGGTGTTTAAATGGGTTTAGCGTTTAGGAGCATTTAGATTGGTGAGTGTTGAACTTTGTGATTTTTAATTTTTGTTTTGACAAAAGTAGTTTTATCTATTTTTTTTGGAATGCTTATTTTCCTATGCTCCATGAAGTAGCATTTAGGAGCATTGAACATTTAAAAATTAGTTTACACATTATAATTACAACTACAACTACGATTACCAAACATGTTTATAGAAAATACGATTCTCGCTTTTCTCGCTCATCGATGACGTATAAGACGCGACAACGCGCCTATTGGGCCCAATTCATGCTATACGCATTTGGGCCCCGACCCAACAACCAACAAAGTAGACAAGCAAAAATACCAGGCCGCCACTAACCCTAATGATAAATTGGCTACGGTCCGGACATACAAAGACGCACGCAGATCATCCAAATGATACTTTCACATTACTCTAGTGGATCAGCCAATGATCGCGGAAGATGGTATGTGTCCGTAACCACGATTACTGTGGATCTTCGCCCGAAAAAGGTCCCACTCTGGCCACTAACAAATATAAGCGAAATACTAGGAAACCTAGTATTGGACTCGCCTATAAAAGGGAATTCTCTAACACATTTACGAGGTATGACTTTCTCACACATACCAGCACACACATACTCTGATATTCTATGACAAATATGATTTCTTACTCTTACGCCTGAGCTTAATCGTGGGGTCCGTCCCCACGGTAAGACTAACGGTTTACTTTCACTTGTGCAAGAAATTATTTCATTACTTGGTTTAGTCAGATCCAATCCACAAACAGCTTATTGGCCTGACTGAACAAGCGATCTTGATCTATATCAATACCCGTCACACTTTTTTTACTAACAACAACTGTATCATATTTTTGATGTATGATAGTTCTTATCCTACATAAATTGAATACATCATTTAACATATCTTTATTTCATGTAATCAACATCTAACCATTATATCATATGTGTTAATTATATTCATTTGCAAGACACATTAACAGATTAACGGCATACACTTTGAAATAAGAACTCGAAAAATTCTCGGATAAATGCAACTAATTAGATAAAGAGATATGGCCAATACAATAGTAAGAGATTTGTGACTATTATTAATAAAATGTGAGAGATTTTACGTTCAATTTATGGTATGTGAAAAATACTTTATGTGGTCGTGCAAATCTTCCTTGAAAAAGGAGGTTTTTAACAAATTTGTGTATATGTGACAAACTTACAGTAGACTGTTGCTAAAAGTTCATAAAACATGATTAAAAAAAATAGACATCATATATTAAACAAATAAAAAGAAAAAAACTAAAAAAGTAGTAACTAATAACATAAGAGAAATTTGTTTTCTGGAAAATAAAAAAAGTAAAATTGAATACTTTATCTGTTCCATTTTTTTTTATTATTATTATTTTTTTCATATCGTATTTAATGCAAAATATATAAATGTATTGAGTTTTAATTATATTTTCATTAGTATAATTTTTATCAAATATTATATAATATAAAATAAAAATATTCAAAGTAAAAGATAAAAGAGAAAGATTTTAAAAGTCAAAACATAAATAAATTAGGACGGATGTAGTAATAAGAAAAACATTGGAAAGAGATAATAATGGTTTAAGCCAATCGAACTTTGATGATAGATTAGTAAATATGACATGTTTTGTTAGTTTCCTTAATTAAATAACGCGTTCATTATTAGCGTCGAATAGATGTCATACATTTACTAAACCTAAACATGACATTAATTAAACTTGCGATGCACTCATACTTCTATATAAACGCACAACTCTCTACAACAAATTTCATGTTATCACCGACTTCTTCCTATATATTCTCAGTCGAAAACTCGACACTCTCATATTTTCTTTGATCGTTCACGAGCAATATGGATGTTATTTTTATGCCGACCGCGTTCGTAAGGCTTCCGCATTCAGTGTATCGCCATCCTGCTCATTACCAACATCCATACATATATCATCACCAGCATATGTTTCTTCAACAACAAGAAAATAATAACCCGAATGTGCGTAAAGAAAATAACATCGCGTTGAAATCAAGATGGACGCTTCCAGGAGTTAAGATGCTCAAGTTAAACACGGACGGGAGTTCAAAAGGAAATCCGGGTCCTTCGAGCTTTGGTGGTTTAATAAGAGATGGTAAAGGAAGGTGGATTTGCGGGTACATGGGAAAAATAAAGGGAAAATCGTGTACGGCGTTTGAAGCTGAAGTTTGGAGTGTATATAAAGGGTTGTGTTTAATTAAAGAAAAGAACATGTCTAATTTGTTTATCGAGACTGATTGTGAAGCTGTAATGAGGCTTGGGTGGAAAGAAGCTGATAAAGATCATCCACTTAAATCGGTTATGGAAGATATTAACAAGATGATGAAAGAGCATAAGTGTGTCATGTTGCATACAAGACGAGACGGTAACCAATGTGCTGATCATATGGCGAGATTAGGTGGAACACGATCCGAAGAATACACTGTTTTTGAAGAACCACCAATGACCTTGAAACCGTATCTATTACGAGACATTGAAGCAGCTTATGAGTTCGAAAGAAATAATCACGATTACTAGCAAAAAGAAGTACGAACTGATGTTTATTTTTTTTGTATTGAAACCGTATTTGTTACGGGACATTAATGTATATAGATTTCTTTTTGTTGCATATTATCATATTCAAATTAGTTAACCTTCTAAATTCTTGTACTTTTTACATAACATATGCCATTAATTAGAATAGCAGGCCACATTGTCTGAACTACAAGAAACTGCTTCCATATCAAACACCATTTAGTTAAGAAGGCAAATGAACAGAACCAAAATCAATTTATAAGATTTAACTTTGATTATCACTTAGACGTCGAAATTATACAACACTATAACTTCAACTAATCTACTCGAATGCAAACTTAAATTTGTTAAAAATAAAAGCTGGAGACATCAAGGTGCGAAGAAAAAGGCCAAAAAATAAGCCAACAAAGTGAGTAAAAGAGAAGCTTAAACGAGAAACAGCGTTTAGGAAATAGGGGTGTGCATCAAACATATGTGATAGTTCAACTCCCCATAGTATACCAGTATCATTTTGAAATCACAAAAATGCTACTTTTTATCATGTATAAAACAAGTGATGAAATTTAAAAATAAAAATGACATCAACTTCGATGTAAAGCCTCATGAGGACTAGGCTTTAGAAAGAAGCCGATATAAGATGGGTGGGGTTATTGGAATGATGACTATTATTTTAGATTGATTTTTATTTTTTTTTTTTTTTTTATTTATTTTTTTTTTTATAATTTTGTTTATATAAAAAACTATAAACTGACGACAACGCGAATAAGAATATAAAGTTTAATAAACAAACACTTAAAACTGCGAATACTGAACGAACCTGACAAAAACTACACAGACCGAAAAAAGTGGGACAAAGGAATATTCCCCTATGATGTGACATCATAGGAGGGGTTCCAATAGTACAACCCTATAGTCCGTGAAGTTTATATTCTAGCTTTCACTTATATCTTTCACCAATGTGGGATTAACTATGCGCCCAACACCAATGAGATAGCATAGTTGTTGGCACTTTCGGCCAATGAGTTGATAACACCTCCCTCACAGCTTTACAATCGTCTGTTTGTATGGGAACCAAGTAAACGAAGATTCGTTGGGGGTTTTCTAGCAGTAATGTCGTGAACTTTCATACATTTGAACACTCTGCTTGGTATGTTGTTTGACTCCCATCATGCTCCAAATCCCCTGTTTTTTAGCCCATTTCCAACCTAAGATCAACCCGGGAGGTGAAATATACGGCACCATTGCTAGAAGTAGTACATTGTAATAACAACCTGCATGAAAAGGCAATCAAACACGTTGTCGAATACGAGTAGAATAAACCCATGGAAGCGTAATGTTGATGTTAATTATAACCCATTGAGCTTTTGCACATTCGTGAATCCATAAGAATAGAATAAACCGTTGGAAGCATAATGGTGGTTTTACCATTGAGGTCAGAGGCATCATATATGTACTTCTACGAAATACCAGACAAAACGAAGGGTCAACAGTTGCTCATTGTCGAAGATCCAAAGGAAGGATGGTAACTCGTTACTCGTAACCTCTTAAATAGCAAATACGTAACGGAAACATAGCTCGAGTAATATATGGTGCTTTCAACATCTCTGTCTTGTTTGTGGATTACTATGTTTTTCTAATTTAGCTCAGTAACTCACACAAAGGAAAGTTAGGGCTACCCGAACATTAACAACACCGAAGAGAAAGGCCTTTTCAAATGTAATAGGTTTATTTATCCTTTAAGGAAGAGTAGGTCTTACTAATCATTTCGAAATGGCCTAGTTTGATTTAGAAAATTGTTGTAAAGTTTAACTCTCTATTTCCAAAATTAAGAGTAAAATTTGTTTGTGATTATGGTTTTTGAGGCGGTTAAATTGCTAGCGATTATAGACTTACGGAATATAAAAAGATTTGTTGCGGTTGGGAGTAGCCTCCATTTGAAGAGGCTACACTCAACCACAACTGACAATCAAAAAAGTAGCTCATTAAGTTTATATTATACCAATGAGATTTATATCTTTCAACGATATGGGTTTGGTTATCTTCCCAAAAAGCCAAAACAAATAAACTAAGTATAATAGTTAGGGCACTTTGGGGCCATGAGTTTATAACACCTCCCTACACCAATTTGCAATCAGTTATTGTATGGGAACCAGGTAAATGAACAGCCATTGGGGCTTTTTTGCAGTAATGTTGCGGTTCACTTTCACATATTTGTGTAGTCTGCTTGTTCTATGGTTACACTTCCAATCATAGTCCGTATCTCTGTTTCTTAGCCCATGTCCAGCGTAAAATCACCCGGGATGTAAAATATGGTATCATTGCTGGAAGTTATACATTTAATAACAACTTGCACGAAATGGCAGTCAAGAATATGAGTAGAACCGTTGGAAGCTTAATGGTGATGTTATAACCCATTGAGCTTTTGCACATTTATTTTAATCCATAAGAATATAATAAAGTGTTGGAAGCGTATAATAAATCATTGGATGCACATGTGTTTTTTTTTTTTTTTTTTTTTTTTTTAATTCGAGTCAAGTCGGCTAAAGATGGAGACTCGTTATTTGTAAAATATCATGTACAACAAATACACAACGAAACATCGTAGCTTAAAAATACATAACCAAAACATATCTAAAACGAAAAATCATAAGGAATAACTGATTACTGATTTTCGAGCTTAGGCTAGTCTTATTTTAACGAAACATCACAACTTAAAAATAATTCATAAAAAAACTAAATCTTCAAATTTTGGCTAGTCTTATTTTCAGAGCCTAAACTCAAAGATCCAGATTACTATAATTGTAGATTATTAAGTTTAAATCCCACTTGTGATAGTTATTTTTGAGCGATGTGGGATTCAGTATTTATCTATAACAAATAAACTACTACCTACTGTATTAGTTGGGAGCCCTTTAGCCCTATGAATTGATAAAACCTCCCATATAGCAATTTGCAATCATTTATTTTAAGAGAACATGTTAATAATCAAACAATTGAGGGGGTTTCTTGCAACAATTTGGTAGCGCACTTTGATCTCTATCACAGTGTCCTTGCTTTGTGGTTTGAGAACCTATCGTGCTCTACTCCGATCCATATTACCTCTTTCTTAGTCCACGTCCAACCTAACTAATAATTTCCCAATTGATTACGGTGTTACCATCGATCGAGTCAAGTACATCAGACGCTTATACAAAGTAACAAATAAAATCAAAAGTCAATAGTTGTTCATTATCGAAGATCCATACGTTGCAAAAGATGGTTCTAGCATATGATTACATCATTTGTTGTTTTGTACGTACGAGATTTTGACATAAGTAACGCTAACAGAGTTTTAACATAAGTCTAACGTAATGATTTTTTGTCTATTTTTATTTAAAATTACATATAAATAATTTATAATGATCATCTTCATTAATAATTATTTTTATTCATCATTCAAATTAGTTTTTGTCTATAATTTTTTATATCGATTATTTTTGTTAGACGAAAGATTTCACTTTATTTAGCTAACAATATGACAATGTGTTGGGTTTGATATTGTTTAATTTAATTATTGGTGTAATAAACATTGTTGTAAAGTTTAACTCCCTATTTCCAAAAGAGATAAAGTCTAATAATAACAATGCACTTTCCAAATGTAAGAGTAAAATGATGTTTCTAGCATAGAGATAACCAATGTTTTAAAAATCGGGTTTTTAATCGACCCGGTCGACTCACCGGGCAACAGTTCAACCACCGGGTCAACCCGGTTTGTCATTTATTATTACAGTATTTTTTTCCGACCGGTTCGATCGCCGGGTCAAACCGAGTCAACCATTTTTTTTATACAAAAATTTGAAAAAAACAAAACCCGGCAGGTGTTAACCCGGGTTTCTTTTACCCGTTTTTGTGGTCAGGCACCGATCCGACTGGTTGAACCGCCCGGCCGGTTTGAAAACATCGGAGATAACGTGGAATATAAAACCCATAGAAAAGATTGAGGATAACCCCACTTAAAGAGGCTATACTCAACTTCTCTTGGCAATCTAAAAACTAGCGGACTAACTTTATATTTAACTAATGAGATTTATTTTTCACCGATATGGGTTTGGGTATCTACCAAATGGCCAAAACAAATAAACTAAGTATAATAGTCAGGGGCAATTTTGCCCCATGAGTTTATAACACCTCCTTACACCAATTTGCAATCTCTTATCGCAAAAGAACATGGTAATAACTCAACAATCTGGGGATTTCCTTGCAACAATTTGGTGTTTCACTTTGACATCGTGATATTCTCCTTGCTTTGTGGTTAGTGAGCCTATCATAGTACACTCCGATCCACATTCCCTCTTTCTTAGCCAGTGTCTAGCCTGAGGTCCATGCGGAGGTGTAATGTGGTGCTATCACTAGAAGCTGTACATTGTGAGCGGCAACAATCAGCCGAAAAATACCACCAAACATGGGGTCTGTATGAGTAGCTATTAGCAACGACTTCAAAGATCTCGAACTTCGGACCAGGAGACGATTTTAATACTTGCAACTAGGGGTGAGTGTGGTGCGGGTTGGTGCGGTTTTTGGTAAAAACCAACCCGCATTCGCAATTGCGGTTTTAAAAAAAAGAGAATCCACATCCGCGCGGTTTTGCGGTTTCGGTTTTTGCGGTTTATGCGGTTATGCGGGTTGGTTTTGCGGGTTTTTGCGGTTTTTGGGTCAAAGTTTTTTCTTCATCTTTTTTTAAATTATAATTTTGGTATATATTTATTATAGAATGAATATATTATAACGTTACATGATATGGTGAAACATATATACAAAATGTTGTGTATTAGTATAAATTATTAATCAATATAATAAGAAAGTCAAATGAGATGAATAATTTTATAAACTCGATGATAAATTGAGAGAAAAATAAAGTTATATTAACTAAAACTAAGATGATAATTTACTATTAAAATGTGTTTGAAATAATTTATTTAAAAAATTTTAAACAAAAGTCATAAAAGTTATAAATATTAGTGTGTTATACTAAAAAATAAAAAAATATATATGAATATAACATAGTGGTGCGGTCCGGTTTTTCGGTGAAAACCCAACCCGCACCGCAAAATGCGGTTTTTCTATTTTCAAAAACCGCACCGTCGGTTTTTGTTGTGGATCGGTTTTTGCGGTGCGGATTTTAAGGTTTTTTTGCGAATTGCGGATTGCGGTGCGGTTTCTGCTCACCCCTACTTGCAACGTAGCCATCAGTTGGTCATTATCGAAGAACCATACTTTGCGAAAGATGTGATATAATCAACCTTTCACTTCATGTGATGATGCTTGTAGCATATTAATGTGAATAATTAGATATGTCTTTACGTGATGGTTTACATTACGATACTAATGGGATATTTGTACAGCAAATGTGATATGTTAGCTTTATTACTGCATTTGATCATAAAATGTCAAAATGTTAAACATAGAACGACAACGACTTGAATACATTTTTGTATCTTACATTCATTTTTACCATTTCTTCTTTTGTTTTATAGCATTTCTTATCCGAAATATCCCATTCGTGACATTTTCCAATAGCTTTATATTATTCTTATATGAAAACTTCTTTTTTGGTTATGTAATTTGTGACTTTTCCCTATAAGTCATATAGCAAGTCTGGATAACCTATAGGAAAACGTCACAAATTACATAACAAAATGACATTACGTCTTCCTATAGGTTTCAATAGAAAACAATAGGTTCCATATTACTCCTTTATCTTTATATTGTGAAACTGAAAACAATGTACGAGGTAATTTTGTTATGAGTGGATATATCATGCTTTCTGTTGCATTTACCATCAATGTAACTGTTTGGATTTAAGTAATTTTTGGAGATTGGTCTTTTTGTAGTCCGTATACGCTCACAAACGTAAAATAGACCATCACATTTTGAACTACAAGTAATTGTTTCTATTTCATCCATGTGTGTCTACGAGTATGAAACATAACAAGCAAAGGGAACAGAAACAACATCGAATTATTGGATTTTAAAATATATGTATGCATAATGTACAATGTTTTTAAAGTATGTTTGGGTATATAAGAAATTTTTAAATTTATGGAGGGGAGTTTTGAAATTGCTCATCACATGTAGGTTTATATAATAGAATTATTAAACAACAGTGTCTAATCGGTTTTGGTTTCTCTTTTTGAAAAAAATATAATAATAAAAAAAATAAAAGAAAAATAAAAAAGGGGAAAACCAAGCGGCTTCTGTTTATTTTTCTTAAAAAATCGAAGATTCGATTTCGGTTTGGTTTTTGCCAAAATTGAACTAATCCGCACCATGCTCACCTTTGCACAACAAGATATTATTTCCATATCAAACACCACTTCAACTAATCTAGTGTTGCTTCAGTAAAGATTCAATCACTTACTTTTCACCGCCACGCCTTTCTCTCTCCAACGACCTTCGGTGATTAGACAGCGATAAGAAGCGCGACTAAGTTTGTTTTTTGTTTTTTAACACAAAATAAAATTTCATTAATAATTAAAACGTTACATAATAATTCAAATAAAATTAAAACATTACGAAACTTATTAAAACATTACTCGAAAACGGAGCGTAAAGGACCAAAAACAAATAATAGTACGTAGTAAAAAAAAAGTAGAACTAATTATAAATGTAGACCAATACCCAACAATGTCGGATATGATCAACCCCACACACGAATATCCAATAATGACGTCTATCTTTATCCTTCCTCCTTGATTTTTTTCTTATACAATAATTTATTAGTATTTTAGAATAATTTATTAGTATTTTACCCAAAACCAACCCATATAAATATAAATACTCCCTTTAAATAAATAAATCAATCATTCATTGAGTCTATTCATTATCCAAACACGCAACTCATTCCTTCATTCCTTGATCAATTAACTGTATGTATTCTTCATCTTTTATTCTTTAAATTCTTTTGATTATGTTTGGTATTAGTTGGATTTTGTGGTTTGTGGTGTCGATCGAGCAGACGACCCTTTCACGTTTTTTTTGTTGGCGATCGACTAAGTCCACAACAGGACGATCGATTGGAATCGATCGCCCAATCTCACTCGATCTATGGAAGATCGATACTACTGCATCCAGCCTTATACAATAATTTATTAGTATTTTAGAATAATTTATTAGCATTTTACCCAAAACCAACCCATAAAAATATAAATACTCCCTTTAAATAAATAAATCAATCATTCATTGAGTCACACATCCATATTCATTATCCAAACACGCAACTCATTCTCTCTTCATTCCTTGATCAATTAACTGTGTTAATACAAATATCGTCATTAAACGTTATTTATATTTTGATCTTTCCAAGTTTTATTAACGACAAAAGTAAATTTAATTTATAAAGCTTAAAAGCATCAAGTTTAATAGATATTAAAACGTTTTCTCAAACAATATATTCATCATTCAAGATTTCATTTGTGATTAGTGACATCTTGATATGACTCTAATCATTATGTATGATAGTAGTTTTTAGAATGTGTTGGGTTCTTAAAACCAAACACTACTTAAGATTTGCATATTTCTAAAATAAAATACAACATATACATCATGTATTACATCATGGAAATCATTGGAAGATTCCATTAGATATTTTGTGTAGATTTGTCTTTTCATATCTTGCACAATCTCACTTAGATAGAGTTGACTTTGGCAAGATTTGATATCTTGGTATGTCGGACCGGTGATACCAAAATGGACACGGCTGAACCTTTTAAGGGTCCGTCGGTCAAATCGCCTCCCATCCATTTTGGCTATAAATAGAATGCCAAGCCAGTAGTTTTCACCCTTCTAATATACTTTCATACATATCTTCTCTAACCTTTCTAACCTGGGTTTCATATCATATTAGTGATATCTTTTGTAGCAAAGAAGATCGAGTCATATTCAAGCTTCAACGAGAAGTTGGAAGTCTTGTTTGTTTAGTGTTGTATGATCTAGTGTTGATCCATACTTCATTGTTGTATTAAACCATCATAATCTTGTGAGTGGTTAGTATTTTAGTCCTCAAAATACATTGTGTGTGGAGTAGTTGTACCTTGGAAAGAACTCGACATCTAGCTTAGTGTCGGAAATAGTGTAAGCGAAGTGTAAAGGTTTTCTCCGCGGTGAAAGGAGCTTGTTGACTAGTGAAGTTAAACTCTCGAGTGTGAGACTCGGGAGTGGAGTAGGGCAAGGAAATAGAGTCCTTATAGACCCAACCACTATAAACAACTTGTTGTGGTTTGATCATTTCTTTCCTTATTTACTCTTTACATATTACTTGCATATTTCATCTACATATACAAAGATAAATATCAATTGATCTTTCAATAAGTTTCAAAACAAAGTTTTTAATTGGTAAACTATTCAACCCCCCTTATAGTTTTCTACAATTGGTACCAGAGCCTCGTTGCTCAAGAATTTCTAAAATAACTTGTATTTTATAAACTTGAAACGATCCATGGATTCTGAAAACTTTAAAGAAGGGCAATCTATGCAAAGACCACCACTCTTTGAAACCAATGGATTTATCTATAAAAAATCGTTTTGAAACATATGTAAAATCAAAAGATATAGATCTTTGGTTTATTATTGTTAAAGGGGATTTTAGTTCTACAACAAAGGATATTTCCGTTGATGAACAAAAGAAATTAGTTGCTAAAAACAATGAAGCTAAAATGATGCTTTATAATGCTTTACCTAAAAAAGAATATGAAAGAATTTTTATGTGTGAAACCGCCAAAGATATTTGGGAATCTTTAATTGTTACACATCAAGGTAATTCACAAGTCAAGGATAACAAAATTGATCTTCTTGTTCAACAATATGAACAATTTGTTATCCATGAAGATGAAACCATCGACCGTGGCTTTGCTCGTTTCAACACTATTATTACATCACTTAAAGCACTTGATGAATCTTTTCGTAGTAAGAACTTTGTCGAAATTTCTTAGAGCACTTCATCCCAAATGGAGAGCTAAAGTGACAATATTGAAGAATCAAAAGATCTCTCAATAATGTCACTAGACGAGCTAATTGGCAACCTCAAAGTTCACGAAATGGTAATGGAGAAAGATTCGGAGATCATCGAAGGAAGAAGGAGAAGATCAAATCCGTTGCTCTAAAAGCAAAGGCGAAATCAAGCGATGATGATGAATCTTGCTCCGGTAGTGAAGATGAGGAGTATGCCATGGCGTTAGAGATTTCAAGAAGTTCTTTAGAAGAAGAGGAAAGTTTGTAAGACAACCTCGAGAAGAAAAGAAGCCATTCGAAAAGATTGGGATGATAAAAGAGTAAAGGTGAAAGAAAGTGTTTTAGATGTGGTGATGCAAGTCATCTTATAGAGAATGTCCCAAGCCACCTAAAAGCAAAACTCAACGAGCTTTTGTAAGTGGTGCTTGGAGTGATAGTGAAGACGATGAAGAATCAAGCAAGGAAGAGATCGCCTAATGGCACATGAGTCAAATGAGGTACTTTCCGACTCTTCTTATTCTTCTATAGATGATGATACCTTGCAAAAACAATATAATCAATTGTGTGAGCTAAGTCTAAAAATCATAACTAAAATAAATTTTTAAAAACCAAAAGGAATTTTGGAAAATGAAGTATATGAGTTGAAAGAAAAGCAAAACGACTTGAAAAGGGAAAAGCAAATGACGATGATTGTAAATCATGTCAAGAGCTTAATCTTGAAATAGAAAAACTAAAGCTCACACAAGAGGTTCTAATCGAAAATAATTCTAAGTTTAAAAGGTTTAACAAAAACATCGCTCCTATAACACCGGATTCTGATGCCGTCATGCACCTCTGAACCCCACATATTTTATTTTATTTTCATTTTTTTAAATATAAAACAAAACATTTAACTAAAATTAAAATTTCATTAATAATAAAAATACATTTAAAACGTACATTTTTATACAAAATGTGAACCCAGCATCAAATCTTCATCATTTTCGTCGCTAAGTCTCGCGGTTTGTTTGATAAGCGAGCTAAGTCTCGCGGTTCTACCCTAATATCACGCCTACCACATGACAACTACTCTTATCTTCAAACAAAAATTGCGGCAGTCATAAACACAAATCTATCTTAAATCTAACAACAAACACCTTTTTGTCTTATCTAATTTCATTCGAAACAATCAAGGATATACTCGGCTTCAAGATCTTTTAACGTTACATAATGGAAATAAAAAAGTAAAAAATGAGACAGGAAAAAGCGAGCCATGGTGTGCATGTGGCGCCGTCCGTTTGCGTTTTCTCGGACCATTTCAGCTGGTCACGACAGCGCATGACTCGAAAACGTGAGCCACAGTGTGGATCTCGCGCCGTCCGGTCGCGTTTTACCGGAAAACGCCAGCCTTGGCGCTGGGTACCGAAAGCTCTAACAAATAATTCCCAAAAAAATCAATGCTTAGTATTTTAGACAAAAATAAAAACAGCCTTTTCAAAATATTTGTTCTACAGGGTACCATGTAATCTTGTTATCAATGAATATATTACCTTTTTGTTGCATATGCTATGGATGTAATTGAATGAATTTAACTAACTTTTTCAGAAATTAATGTTTTCGTAGTTCGTGTTTGCGGACAGAGGTACACAAACTATCGCATTCTTTCAACTAACGAGAAGTGTTTTAATGTCAGAACAATTTATCTGTATGAAATAGCAAGCAGAGGAAAACATAACCAAAATCGAATTTAAGTAATCAGTATTGCGGTATCATTTTGAGAGAAACTTAAATGAGAAACAACGTTTAGGAAATAAGGGTGTGCATCAATCTGGTGGCATCATATTCATCCTTATGGAAGTGTAGCTCTCGATCACTGAACATTCCCAAATGGCCTAGTTTGATTTAGAAAATCGTTGTAGAGTTTGACTCCCCATAGTATAGCAGTATCATTTCGAGATCATATGAAAATTTGAGATTATATAAAAAGAACCCTAGGAGTATCATTTTGAGATGAAAAAAATGCTATTTTTTTTCATGAATAAAACAAGTGATGAATAACTAAATAAATAAATAAAGTGCGAACAAACAAAGTGATGAACTAAACTAAAATCATGAACAAAAAAGTTTGCAATTTTTTTTTTATTTCTAACATTTCTTTTGAGGGTGGACCTAGGGGGTTTCCTGGGGTTTAAAGGGAACTCATTGAATTTTATTCACATAGTGTAAATTTTGTAAAAATTTATGATTTTTTTCGAAATGAACCTGATAACTTCATAACTTTTTATATTTTTTTTATTTGCTCTAGGTGACTATAAGTTCGGGTCCGCCCACCCACAGAAACCCAAAAGTAACCCAGCCTATGGCTACCCCTGTTTTTTAGCCCATGTCTAACCTAAGATCAACCCGGGGGTGATATATGGCACCATTGCTAGATGTAATACATTGTAATAACAACATGCACGGAAAGGCAATGAAACATGTGGTCGAATATGAGTAGAATAATCCCTTGGAAGCGTAATGGTGATGTTAATTCTAACCCATTGAACTTTTGTACATTCATGAATCCATAAGAATAGAATAAACCGTTGGAAGTGTAATGGTGATGTCAATTATAAGTTTATAAGCCATTGAGTATTTGCACATTCGTGAATCCATAAGAATAGAATACACCGTTGGAATCGTAATGGTGATTTTACCATTCAGGTCAGAGACATCATACATACGCTTTTACGAAATAACAGACAAAATGAAGGGTCAACAGTTGCTCATTGTCGAAGATCCATACGAAAGATGGGAACTCGTAACTTGTTAGATACAACAAATACGTAACGCAAAAACATAGCTTGAGTAATATATGGTGCTTTCAGCATATCTGTCTTGTTTGTGGATTATTATGTTTTTCTAATTTAACTTGGTAACTCACACGAAGGAAAACTAGGGATACCCGAACATTTAACAACAGTGTATTCGACCACATTGTTGTAAAGTTTAACTCCCTATTTCCAAAAGTAAGAGTAAAATTTGTTTGTGATTATACAGTTTAATTGCTAGCGAAGAGTAAAATTTGTTTGTGATTATACAGTTTAATTGCTAGCGATTATAGATTTATGGAATATATAAAGACTAGTTGAAATCGAGAATAGGCTCGTTTTGAATAGACTACACTCAACCACAACTAACAATTTAAAAGTAGCTCATTAAGTTTATATGATACCAATGAGATTCATCTTTCACCGATATGGGTTTAATTATAACCCATTGAGCTTTTGCACATTCGTGACTCTATAAAAATAGAATAAACCGTTGGAAGCATAATGGTGATTTTACCATTCAGGTCAGAGGCATCATATACACGCTTTTACGAAATACGAAGGGTCAACAGTTGCTTGCTCATTGTCGAAGATCCATACGAAAGATGGAAACTCGTGACTTGTTAAATAGCTAATACGTAACGGAAAACATAGCTGATTAATATATGGTGCTTTCAGCATATCTGTCTTGTTTGTGGATTATTATGTTTTTCAAGGGAAGGCCTTCTCAAATGTGATAGGATTATATATCCTTTATTTAAGAGTAGGTCTGAATAAACATTCTGAAATGGCCTATCTCGATTTAGAAAATGGTTGTAAATTTTAACTCCCCATTTCCAAACGTAAGAGTAAAATTTGTTTGTAATTATGGTTTTAGAAACGGTTTAATTGCTAGCGATTATAAAGTTATGGAATATAAAAAGGTTTGTTCCAGTAGAATTCAGCCTTCATTTAAAGAGGCTAAACTCAACCACAACAGACAAACTGATCGAGAAGTATCTCATTCAGTTTATAAAATACAAATGAGATTTATCTTCCACCGATATGGGTTTGGTTATCTACCCAAAAGGCCAAAACAAGTAAACTAAGTAATACTCTGTAATATAACAACCGTGGGGGTTTCCTTGCAACAATACATATAAAACAGTGACAAAATGAATTCACACACATCACACACTTAAACTTACTTGTTTTAACGAAATGCAAGGACACCCAGGGGGAAAAATCTTCACTAAAGTATCTAATTCTACGAAAGACTCAACCTGTTTAAAATGTGAAAGTTGTTTATCTTAATAGAAGAGTAGCTTTGAATAAACATTCTTAAATGGCCTAACTTGATTGAGAAAATCGTTTGTAGAACTTAACTCTCTAGTATAGAAGTACATTTATTTTCGGTTATTTTCAATCATTTTGTCTTCTATTTGTTGTGAGAAAAGTTCAAATCTTTTGGGCAATTTTTTTAGTGTGTTCATCAAACTTACGTGTCGCCTCCTTCCTTTTTGACTTATCGATTGCATTTTTTCTTCCTGTATATATCTGTCTTTAAAAAATAATTGTACTACTTCCACAGTCAATTGTGTTATTTTGGCAACCATGTCACTCTAACATGGATATCGACTCAGTTCAAAAGTTCGAAAGCCTCATGAGGGCGGGCTAGGCTTTAGATAGAAGCCAATATACAATGTACAGAGTAGTCAGTGAAGTTTATATTTTTGCTTTCAGATGTATCTTTCACCAATGTGGGATTAACTTTGCTTTCAGATGACACCTCCCTTACAGCTTTGCAATATGTTGATCGATGGAATCGGGTAAACCAAGAAATTGTTGGGGTTTTCTAGCAGTAATGACATGGACTTTTGTATATTTGAACACTCTGCTTGCTATGTAGTTTGACTTCCCATCATGCTCCAAAACCCCTTTTTTTAGCCCATGTCCAGCCTAAGATAAACCCGAGATGTGAAATATGACACTATTGCTAGAAGTAATACATTGTAATAACAACCTGCATGAAAAGACAATCAAACACGTGGTCGAATATGAGTAGAATAAGCCCTAGAAGCGTAATGGTGATGTTAATTATAACCCATTGAGCTTTTGCACATTCGTGAATCCATAAGAATAGAATAAACCGTTGGAAGCGTGTACTGGTGAGGTTAGAGGCATCATATATACGCTTCAACGAAATACCAGACAAAATGAATTTACCAAAGGCTTATTGGCCCAACGGTATGTGAGTGGTCCATCAACCTAGAGGTTGTGGGTTCAAGTCTCGTTGGAGACATGTGAGATAAAATATGTGAGATAGGTGGTGTAAGTTGTAAAAATTAGCCGTTCAGAAAAAAAATAAAGGGTCAACAGTGGCTCATTGTCGAAGATCCATACGAAAGATGGAGACTCATTACTCGTAACTTGTTAAATAGCAAATACGTAACGGAAAAACACAACTCGAGTAAATATATGGTGCTTTCTGCATCTCTGTCTTGTTTGTGGATTATTATGTTTTTCTAATTTAACTCAATATCTCACACGAAGGAAAACTAGGGCTACCCGAATATTAACAACACCGAAGAGAAAGGCCTTTTCAAATGTGATAGGTTTATTTATCCTTTAAGGAAGAATAGTAGAAATGGCCTAGCTTGATTTAGAACATTGTTGTAAAGTTAACTCTCTATTTCCAAAAGTAAGAGTAAACTTTGTTTGTTATTATGGTTTTGCCAGCGATTATAAACTTATGGAATATAAAAAGCGTTGTTCCTGTGGAGTTTAGCCTCATTTAAATAGGCTACACTCAACCGCAACAGACAATTTAAAATGTAGCTCACTAAGTTTATATGATACCAATGAGATGTATCTTCCACCGATATGGGTTTGGTTATATACCCAAAAGGCCAAAACAAATAAACTAAGTATAATAGTTAGGGGCACTTTGGGCCCATGAGTTTATAACACTCCCTACACCAATTTGCAATCTCTTATCGCAAGAGAACATGGTAATAACTCAACAACTGTGGGGCTTTCCTTTACAAAAATACATATAAAACAGCGACGAAATGAATTCACCCACCTTACACACTTAAACTTACTTGTTTAAATAAAATGTAGAGACACCCGGGTGTGAAAAATCTTCACCTAAGTATCTACTTCTACGAAACACTCAAATCGTTTAATATGTGAAAGTTGATAACACCTCCTTCACAACTTTAAAATCTTCTGATTGTATGGGAACCAATGAGGGATTAACTTTGCTCTCAACACCATTACACCAATGAGATAGCATAGTTGTTGGCACTTTTGGCCCATGAGTTGATGACACCTCCCTTACAGCTTTGCAATCTGATGATTATATGGGAACCAGGTAAACGAACAGACGTTGGGGTTTTCTAGCAGTAATGTCGTGCACTTTTATCTGAACACTATGCTTGCTATGTTTTTTGACTTCCCATCAGGCTCCAAATCCCCTGTTTTTTAGACCATGTCCAGGCAGTCCAGCCTAAGATTAACCCGGTAGGTGAAATATGGCACCACTGCAACATTTTAATAACAACCTACACGAAAAGAAAACACATTCATCTGGCAGATATTAAACAAAGAGCGCACCACACCTTCTTTGGGCATAATTTTTCCATCAACAATTAATTGGCTTAAAGCTGCACATAAACTAGGAGAGATAGATTCTGCACCCGAAAAATGGCCTATGAGAGATTGATTTTTCACCTTTTGTATTTATAAAATAGAAAATTAATTCTTTTGACTTCCAAAAGTAACTTATGTTACTACATATAAAATACAATCTCAATCTTTGTTGAAAAAAAGTTTGGAGCTTATTTATTTGCAGTCAAAATAAAATATTAATACTAATATAGTATTAAAAATTAAAAGTTAGGAATCATATAAATTTTCGAAACCAATATATCTCTTCTCAATACTAGAAAAAATGAATTTACCAAAGGCTTCTTGGCCCAACGGTATTTCAGTGGCCCATCAACCTAGAGGTTGTGGGTTCAAGCCTCGTTGGAGATATGTGAGATAAAATTTGTGAGATAGGTGGTGTAAGTTGTAAAAATTAGCCATTCTAAAAAAACAAATAAAACGAAGGGTCAACAGTTGCTCATTGTCGAAGATCCATACGAAAGATGGAAACTCATTACTCGCAACTTGTTAAATAGCGCATATGTAATGGAAAAACATAGCTCGAGTAATATATGGTGCTTTCTGCATCTCTGGCTTGTTTGTGGATGTTATGTTTTTCCAATTTAACTCAACAACTCACACGAAGGAAAACTAGGGCTACTCGAACATTAACAACACCGAAGAGAAAGGCCTTTTCAAATGTGATAGGTTTATATATCCTTTATGGAAGAATAGGTCTGACTAAACATTCCCAAATGGCCTAGCTTGATTTAGAAAATTGTTGTAAAGTTAAACTCTCCATTTCCAAAAGTAAGAGTAAAATTTGTTTGTGATTATGGTTTTAGAAACAGTTTAATTGCTGGCGATTATAGATTTATGGAATATAATTAAAAAAATAGTTGAAGAAGAACGTAGACCCATTTGAAGAGGCTACACTTAACCACAACTAACAATCTAAAAAGTAGCTCATTAAGTTTATATCATACCAATGAGATTCATCTTTCATCAATATGGGTTTGGTTATATCTACCCAAAAAGTTATGTATAATAGTTAGGGGTACTTTGAGCCCATGAGTTTATAACTTAACAACCGTGGGGCTTTCCTTGCAAGAATACATATAAAACAGTGGCGAAATGAATTCACCCACATTACACGTTTAAACTTACTTGTATAAATGAAACGCGGAGACACCCAGGTGTGAAAAATCTTCACCGAAGTACCTACTTCTACGAAACACTCAACCCGTTTAATATGTGAAAGTTGATTTATCTTTACAAAAGAGTAGCTCTGAATGAACATTCTTAAATGGCCTAGCTTGATTGAGAAAATCGTTTGTAGAATTTGACTCTCCATAGTATAGAAGTACGTATCAGCTATACAGATATCCAAAATAAGTTAAAATTTACTTTAACGGTTTAGTGACAAGCTGGATTATGAAATGATAATTAGTGAGCTTACTTAGAAAAGAGTACAAGGAGGGAAGGTTTGTAGTTGAGACTGAAATTTTAAGTAAGATGTCAATGTCGTTTTTCATGCTAGAAATACATCTTTATTATGGCCGTGTGCGATTCTGTTTTGCTGAGTTGAGCCATATCAAGGAATAGTCAACTGGCAATCTCGATAATGAAAATTAAGAATGATGGACAAAATTATAGTTCATCAAAAAATGTGAACCTAATCATCACTAACTGAGAACTTATGGATTACGGAGTATAAAGTATGACTTGTTCATCAACTATTATTATATGTTTTTTATAGTTTAAATGTTAAACTTGTTATATTTTCAATAGTCATGGTGAAAAATAATAATGATAGAACAAAATGTTTGTCTATCCTAAGTTTGATGGATAAAACAATACACAAACTCCAAACTTGTTCATCAATAATTATGAACTATTCAAAAAAATAAAAATAGGGATTATATATTGGGAGGCCACCAAAGTATTAAATTTTTATCATTTAGATCACTCATTTATCAAAACTAACTTATAGGCCACCCATTTATGTGTTTGCTTTCGTTTATACCAATTTCGGATAAATTTTTTCTAAAAATCTTTGAAACAACGAGAATAAAATTAAATGTAACATATTAAAACAACACACATAGTAATTGAAATGTAAAATATGAGTTTTACTCGTTGTCTAAGTGCAACTTCATTTAGACAAAAGCGATTTTTGATAAATTAAATAATGTTTTACGTTTGAGTTTCTAATTTTATTGTTTTGATATGTTAAACTTATCTTTGTCTTTCAAATTGTACAAATTTTTGGCAAGAAATTGAATGAGATCGATATAAACGAAAACAAACACATATTTTGGTGGCCTATAAGTTAGTTTATATAAATGGGTGACGTAAAGTAAAAAAGTTTAATAGTCGGACGGCCCTCGCATACATAATCCCATAAAAATAAAAACAAAACTACGAGCTTGTTATTATAAAATGTGAATTTTGTTCAAAGTTTTTATCTACGAACTTGAAACACTTTATTTCATTACATGAACGCCTTCTATAAACTTTTTATCTATATGTTTTGAAAAAAAGATAAGAAAAATCATAAAATATGATTCCTTGATACAAATTCATCAAATACTAAGCCCGCTGTTGTTTATCAATAAAACGGTATTCATCATGTTTTTGTAAAGAGAAATGATTGGGAGACCTAAAAGTTATGCCTAATTTTGTGACTAAATATGTGTGTCAATAATTTATTCGTTGTATTAACCGGACCCACTCTTTCACAATCCAATTAAGTAATGACACATAAGTTAGTCACAAAATTAGTCATACCTTTTAAGTCTCCCAATCTTTTTCCTTTTGTAAATTGTTTATCTGTGATTAAAATAGCAAGAACTAAACTTTTTTCACAACGGAATTAAGCATTCACTTATCTTACTAGACGAAGACCGCGCTTGCAATGAACGGTGTATGGTTATCTGCAAAATTCTGACAACCCATAAGTTTCTTTCAACAAAGCAGTATTTGTAGCGTCGAGAATCATTTTGAATAACTATAATTCTGATGCGTGGTTGCATAGCAACAAGAAAATACTGATTTTAAAGAAAATTATGAATCGATCTTCGATGGAGTATATTTCTAATAGGATTGTTTTAACTTTTAAGTAATTAAGATTTTAGTAATAATAGATTCAAGCATTACAAAAGAACGGCGTTATGTAGTTAGCGATATTATATTGTATTTTGAAGACATCCAACGCGTGTGTGGCCGTCTTTTCTTGTTTTGTCGAGAATTTAGGCAGTTGGTATTATTTTTTACATGTGTAGCGTTTATTATTTGGTGTGTGACTTTTAAACTTGTAACCTTACAAATTTAATATCACTATAACTACATTTTTGGTCCTTGTGGTTGTATCTCGATTTCAATTTTGGTCATTTGTTCAAAAGTTGCGATTTTAGTCCAAAATGCATAGTTTGGTTCCATTTTGGTCCAATTTTTAACGAGTTAGTTCGATTAGTTAAGTCTAATTGTAAAGTGGCAACATTAGTCCTTTAACCTAACGGTCGTTTGCAACGTTATTCCTTTATACCAAAGATCGTTTGCAACGTTAGTCCTTTCGCTAGTTAGTCCTTTAAAAAATTTCTAAAAAAATGTTTTTTTGTCGAAAATTTTTTTTCCAAAAAAATAATTCGAATTTTTTTTTTAAGAAAAAAATTTCAATTTTTTTTAAGAAAAAAATTTTCAATTTTTTTTTCTAATAAAAATTTTCTTAAAAAATTCGAAAAAAAAAATTCTAAAAAAAGTTTTTTTTGTCAAAAAACTTTTTTTCCTAAAAAAAATTCGGAAAAAAAAAATTTAAAAATTTTCTAAATTTCTTTTTCTAAAATAAAATTAGAAAAAAATTCGAAAAAATTTTCGAAAAATATTCTAAAAAAATTTCTAAAAAAAATTCTAAAATTTTTAAAAATGTATATACATTGTAAAAGCGTATATACATTGCAAAAATGTGTGTAAAACATATATACATTTTTAAAAAAATATATACCAAAAATCACACACGTTTTTTTTTTAGAATTTTTTTTAAAAAAAATTTAGAAACTTTTTAGCATTGCCAATTTGCGATTTTTTTATATGGACTAAAAAATTTCTAAAAAAAATGGACTAAAACCATGGTTTTAGTCTATTTTGATATGGGTTAGTACAAAATTTCTAAAAAAAAATCTTAAAAATATGTTTAAATTTTTTTATATGGTTTTATCCATTTCTCAAAAAAAAAAAATCTCGATTATTTTTTCGGAAAAAAGTTTTTTAGAATATTTTTAATTTTTTTCAAATTTTATTTTAGAAAAAAATTAGAATTTTTTTTTCTAAAATTTCTTTTAGGAAAAAACTTTTTGTCAAAAACTTTTTAGAATTTTTTAAGAAAATTTTTATTAGAAAAAAAAAAATTGAAATTTTTTATCTTAAAAAAAAAATCGAATTATTTTTTTTGGAAAAAAAAAATTTCGACAAAAAAACTTTTTTTTCGAATTATTTTTTTTGGAAAAAAAAATCGACAATTTTTTTTTCGAATTATTTTTTAATATTTTTTAAAGGATTAACTAACAAAAAGGACTAACGTTGCAAACGATCTTTGGTATAAAGGAATAACGTTGCAAACGACCGTTAGGTTAAAGGACTAATGTTGCCACTTTACAATTAGACTTAACTAACTGAACTAACTTCGTTAAAAAATTGGACTAAAAGTGGAACCAAACTATGCATTTTGGACTAAAATCGCAACTTTTTGAACAAATGGACCAAAAGTGAAATCCAGGTATAACCACAAGGACCAAAAATGTAGTTAACTCATAAGATTATCTTGTATTATCAACTTGCATAGATACTTAAGCATAGTTAAAAGTTATTTGTTTGGGGTACAAATAATTATCGCTAAAGATAACAATACTATTTAACTTTTGTGATTCTAATAAACTTACATAACATTATTGATATCTTAGGACAGAACTATACAATATATATTAACTTTTAAAAGACGATTCATATATCTTAATCTTAAGTGATGCAAGACCAACATTTTCAAAATAACATTATACAAATGACAACGCATATGTGTCAAATCAAAATAAACAACAAAACTACAATTACTTGGTCTATCATTTTTCCAAATTTGTCACGGGTTCCACAACTACTTCATCATTTCTCATATAATTTTGTCAAATTTGAAACTGGTTCGCCCGGGTGGTTCAATCGCTTGAACCGCTCCGGTCAAAAACAAGTCGATTTAAACCGAGTCAACCCGACAGTTGGGTGGAAACAAGTCAAATTAATCGGGTCAACCCGCGGGTTTAGGCGTCCGGGTCAACCCGTTTCGATGTGTATTAATAGTTTCCTTTTAAAATATATGTCTTCAACATTTCCACTTTTAGTTTCAACTTTTCACTTTTACTTTTGGTTTTCCGTTATATATATAGTATATAGCGAGTACTCAGCGTTTGGCGGTATGGTCTTATGTGACGATTAACCGCATAAATAGATCTCGATGAGACCTGATTCACCAGTTTGTATCGGTTTCAACGGGTCCTCTTGGTTCGTTTTCTGATGGCTTTAATTGGTTAGCCGAACCGGTGGCGACACCGGTTCCTGGTTGAACACGTTGGTCCGGTCCGGTCCCGTTTTCAAAACTATATCTAACATCAACTTATTAGCTTATATGAAGTTTTGTGTGTTTTATTAATTTGTATAATGTGTATAATAACATGTACTTTTCATTTTAGGGTGTTTTAAAAATATCACTAATTAGTGTGTTTAATTATTTTATATTTTGGATTATGTTATAGCTTCTTTAAATTGTACGTTATGAAAATTTTATTGTACTTTTTTGTAAGAGGTGTTTTAATTGTTTGTTTTTAATTTAGTAGATGTGCTTTTAATTGATTGTACAATGTGAATAAATTATTGTACTTTTAAGTAATGGAGTGTTTTAATAAGAGTATTAATTACACTATGCATTTCTCTCTCATTTGTCCAATTTCAATAATTCAACTTTTCATATTTGACCGTTTTTCTATTATATATATGTAGTATAGATTTATAATGAAAAACAACTTTTCTTGAAAGTTAAAACTAGAAACTGAATCTATTTAAGGAAACAACTAATACACGGCTGAAAACTTAATTATGTATCTATTTTTTTTTTGGGTAAATGGTTTCAATACCCTGAATTAAATAAATAAAATAATAATGTTGTTACATGAGAGAGTGGTGATGAGCCACTCTAAACCAATTGCAAATGCAAAAGCTATATGTTCGAACACTTTCAAACATAACAACCAAAACATAAACTAAATAATACACGACATGAGCTTGGACAAGAAAATAACACCCTTCCATGTAGCCAAGACCATGCCTCGCTCATATCAAGTCACATTTAAATTAATCTTCCACTTGAGCAAAATGTCCATGACCTTTGGCGATTTCTTGAAACGAATGGACGTCATCTTTAATCTTACAATTTCCATAATATCACACACCTTTCTTCGTGACGAGAATCATTCGAAAAGAGGCGGTTGTTACGTTCCTGCCATATAAAGTACGAAGCCGCAACGAACACCAAACGACTCACAATGCTTTCAATGGAGTTTTTCAGTGAAAGCGGCACTAACCAAACAATAATATCATTCAACTTTGGAGATACATCCTGTAGGCCAGCTTTAACCCCAATAACCTTCCATACTTTAGATGAAAAAGAGCACTCAAAGAACAAATGTCCATGTGTGTCGGGTTCAAGCGTACATAAAAGACACTCAAGGAGGTTTAAGTCGACCGACACGCCAACATCCCATTGCTTCAATCATTTTCTCGGAATCAATCATATAATATGCACGGCTGAAAAATTATCTAAGCGGTACTTTATAAAATTCATTCAAAGTCCAAACTTAAAGAAAAGGTCTTTATAATTGTCTTATGATTAAAAACATTCAAAGTCCAAACTTAAAGAAAAAGAAGTCATTTTATCAAACAGTTTCTAAGCATTTTCAAAAACAACTCACAGCCCAACATAAGCCCACATTCCCCCAGCCCAGATGAACGAGAGCCCATGAAGCATGTAAATAACGTTGTCCATATCAGACATGAGATCATGTCAGAAATCTGACACAAAACGTTGTCATTCATAACCAACAAAAACCCTAACGCCCATTTCTTCTTCCGGATTAAAGATGCGCCTCAAGGTTGTACTTCTTCATTTCTTGTTTCTACTTTAATAAATAAATAAAATGCTTCTTGTATAGTATGTTCATAACTAGTTTTTTTGCTGTGTTTGGCAAAACTAGCCGTAGCAGTATTAGCGTGTTTATTTATTACTATATTCTAAGTAAAACTTTTATTTCTAGTTTTACTAGTTTAATAATAAATGGATGATTAAAATAAGGATTTATTGGTAGAGTTTATACACTAGTAGTTGTGTTTGGCAAAACTAGTTGTAGCACTAGTGTAGCGTTTATACAGTGTAGTTGATACAGTTGTGCGCTACCTGTTATGATCAAAATGATGTGTGCTATGTTATGATCGATAAAGTTTCTTTCTTGGTATAGTTGCGACAGTTGTGTTTGGTAAAACTAGCGGTAGCGCTTGTTTGAGTAGCGTTTGTAAAACTAAGCTTGCGTTTAAAGAAAATCCAAAAAATGCTATACCCTACTTGACAAATAAACTTTATATTATGAACATTGGTTGTTGCTTGAAAATGCTGCCCACTAAGTGTTATGATCAAAATGTTGTGCGTTGCGTTATGATCATTAAAGTGAGATTTAGTATATGCAAGGGAAATTTCTGTTTGTAGTTTTAGTTTAATAAATGGTTATATACTATGATTGCATTACAGCTTTATTGGTAGAGTTACTTGTGTTTGGAAAAACTAGCGGTATTAGTAGTCCGCATTTTTATTTCTAAAGCGTCTTTGAGTAGCATTGTAAAACTAGCGTTTAAACAAAATCCAAAATGCTATATGTTACTTGATAAATTATGAAATTAACAATTTCAAACGCTAGTTGCTTCAATATGTTGTGCGCTACGTGTTATCAATAAACTGCTGTAAACCATATTAAGACTGTAATTAGTAATTAATTTCGGCTGATTATGTTCTAATGATGAATATCGAAACTGCTCTAAACCCATATTAAGAATGTAGTAATTAGTACTGGTGTACATATATAATATAGTGACACTTCAGTTGCATGTTTTAATAAAATGAGACTTAATATATACGAGTATAATTAGCACAATAATCCAACTATAGTTTCCTTATTTATCTGTAATTTGGTTTCTAACATTTATACATTCAGGTGATGGAAATGGATGGTAATTGGACGCCTCTCAACGGCGGGTCAACCGCATCGGGTGAAAAAGAAGCAGCTCAGTGTATGTGTTTTAACTCTACCATTAGGTTCTCGATTTTGGACGTGTTAGTATATTAAGTTATTGATTAGTCTCACATATGACTGAATGAGTATTCATCGTTTTGACTTTTGAGAGTCAAAATGCAGTACTTCATGAAGTCAAGTTCTCTATGAGTTGTAATATTTAACTTGACTAGATTTCAAAGTTGAAAGTAGTGAGACTGTTGAAAGTCAAATTCTTGTCGAAATTGTTTTGTTTTGACTTTTGAGTGTCAAAATGAAGTACTTCAAGAAAGTCAAGTTCTGTGAGCTATTGTATTTATCGTGACTGGATTTTGAATTTATAAGTATTTTGAAATTGTTTACTTTTGTGCTGAGGGAGTATGAAATTGTTATGTTTTGACTTTTGAGAGTCAAAATGCAGTACTTGATGAAGTCAAGTTCTATATGAGTTGATATATCTAACTTGACTGGATTTTAAAATTGAAAGTAGTGTGACTTCTGAAAGTCATTTTTTTTGTCGGAAAGTATGAAATTGTTGTGTTCTGAATTTTGAGAGTCAAAATGCAGTAGTTCATGAAAGCTAAGGTTTATATGAGTTGTATTTATCGTGACTGGATTTTAAAATTGAAAGTAGTATGAAATTGTTTCCTTTTGTGCAGATGACACGAGCTGTGTACATGATGAGTCTGGTGTTAATATGAAAGAAAGCAAGAAAAGGTGCAACGGTGTCCTTGATATGAACAAGAAAAAGAGACCCCGAACTATAAAACATAGGCCCAAAATATACGATGATAGCAAACCAAACAAAGTCCTAAATTCTCAATCTCCAAACTCTTCGAATCCAACTCCAAAAAAACCAGAAACCCCCAAAACACCGAAAACCGTAGCCCCAAATCGGGTACAAAAGAAGAGTAAAAATTCAAAACGTGGCTTTCAGTCGTGCAAACATTCATTGGATTTTGATGTTGGAAAGGCTGATAATTCTGGCGAGATTGCTACATTTAAGAGAAATTTACCGAGGAGTTGTAGGTTTCGTAAAAAGAGTCTTGAAGCTTCACAGAATTTATTGGGAGACATTTCTGAAACAAGCAACGAAGAACAAGCTGAAGAAACTGGTAGACAAGATATTCACGTTTATCAACGCCGTTCCAATATCAGCTCAAAAGCAATCTTTTTATTCACCCCAGCCTTTCACGTGTATCAGAGGGCGAACAAAGAAAATGGCAAAGCTACGGCTTTGGGTGAACAAGAAGCGGCTCAGTGTAAGTTTTTTTTTATTTTACCATTAGGTTCTCGATTTTGGACTTGTTAGTATATTGAAGATTGATCAGTCTTACAAATGATTCTTCGTTGTTTTGACTTTCGAGAGTCAAAATGCAGTACTTCATGAAGTCAAGTTCTATATGAGTTATTGCATTTATCGTGACTGTAATTTAAAATTGAAAGTAGAGAGAATTTTGAAAGTCAAATACATGTCGCGCAAGAGGGGGTATGAAATTGTTTCATTTTGACTTTTGAGAATCAAAATGCAGTACTTCATGAAAGTCAAGTTCTGTATGAGTAATTGTGTTTAACTTGACTGGATTTTAAAGTTGAAAGTAGTGAGACTTTTGTAAGTCAAATTCTTGTCATGTAAGTGGGAGTATGAAATTGTTCGTTTTGACTTTTGTGAGTAAAAATGCAGTACTTCATGAAAGTCAAGTTCTATATGAGTTATTGTATTTATCGTGACTGGATTCAAAATTGAAAGCAGTATAAAACTGTTTCCTTTTGTGCAAGAGGGAGTATGAAAATGTTTCCTTTTGTGCAGATGACACAAGCAGTGCACAAGATGAGGAGTGTGAAGGTGAAAAGTCTCATTGTGGCCATGAGTCAGGAGTTGATATAAAAGCAAGCAGGAAAAGGCGCAATGAAGGCCTTGATATGAACAAGAAAAAGAGACACCGGATAAAAAGACACAAGCCTAAGATATACGATGATAGCAAACCAAACAAAGTCTCAAAATTTCAAACATCAAACTCTTCGACTCGAACACCAAAAACATCCGAAACACCCACAACACTCAAAACAACTGCAACACCCAAAACACCACAACCTGTAACCCCAAATCGAGTACAAAAGAAGTGTCAACAATCAAAACATAACAATTCAACTTGTTATGGAATCTGAAACGCTCATTGCAAAGTTTGATAATTCGCTACAGAAAGAATTGTAGGTATCCAAAAAAGAGTCTTGAAGCTTCACAGAATTTATTGGGAGACATTTCTAAAACAAGCAATGAAGAAAATGGTCAAAAACATTTTTACGTCTATCAGCGTCGTTCCAATATTAGCTCAAATGCAATTTGTTTATTCATGTCAGCATTTGAATCGTATCAGAGGAGGATTAAAGTAAATGGCAGAAAAGATATTCACGTTTATCGGAGGAGGTCTAAGAAAAATAATTGTTTACAACACGACAAAAGATGCGGACCCAACTTCCCAAAACTGAACAAGAAACAAAGGGCGTTGAGAAAAAACCGAATACAAATAGGTGGTACGTCAAAGAAGATGAAGAAAGTAAGAGTCTTGTAAGAAGATCAAGTAAAAAGTCCACCCAAATTAGCAAAAAAATGGGAGACAATACAATCACTGTCGCCAAGAAAGCAGTGGTGGATAAGAAGCTTAAAGTCACTGCTAATGTTGATCTTGACCATAAGTCGTTGAGAGTTTGGAAAATGCTTATGGAGAGTGATGGAAGTGAACCGGTTGATATAGATAAGGACGAATGGTGGCAAAAACAGGGTGAAATATTTGGTGGACGAGTGGATTCCTTTCTTGAAAAAATGCGTCTTGTCCAAGGTATAATATTTTATTTTTCTGAATGAAGTAATGATGGTTGAGTTTTGGTTTTACTAAGAAGGGTCACGTTTATTTAGAATTTCAATCTACTAGACATGTAAATGAACAGATTCAAACTGAAATAGACGAACACTGCTTTTAGTTTCCACATTTTTCTGGTACCTCCAGAAGTTGAAAATCATAGGGAGATGTGGATAAAATTTCGAGTCTACCCTTTAATAATTAGGCATAATTTCTGTAATTATATTGTTTGCTGGTTATTCAGTCCATCTGTACATAATGACTTTCCGCCTTCTCTCTAGTATTAGTTGACCAACCAAATTGTTCTCATATACAGCATTCATGGGTTATCGTAAACAGTAAGTTCTAGTTGCATCTTTGAATTCTTTGTTTTCCAGTTAGATTTTCACTAATCAGGGTATAACTATAACTGTTGCTTCATGAATACTCTCTCTCTCTTGGATATATCCCAGTCAATAACCCTTAACGAGGTAGATAACTGCATTTGAAAACCAAACAAAGACAGTTTTGTTTAGGTAGAGCAGAAATATTTCATAAATAGGATAAGAATTGATTGACAAGCATCAGAATATATAGAGTAAAACAAACTGAAGTTTGTGAAAGAAAATAGAAGTGCCAGATGAGCTGGTTTGGCTTGTTGGCTTGCTAATAGAAGTGACAACCATCAGAATACAGGATGGACCAGGTTGGCTTGCTAACATCTTAGTAAATTTGATAAAATTTATGTACTATAGTGATTGAAAAGCTATAGTAATTTTCAAGCTATTCTTTTTCTGGACGAAATAAAGTGATGTATGAGGTTTTAATCATTTGATACACGTTGTTTGACATGTATGACGGTCACCCATTTGGGTTGTTGTAGACATCCCAGATTATAAGCATGGTCGTAGATAGCAGCTCATTATTAACCAACGTAGGCATATGCATGAAGTATTAGCCTTCAAGTTTAGCCTTTTTTTACTTGATATTTATCACTTGAAAGAGCATTGGCTGAGTTAGCAAATTTTTCGCAGGTAACATGCAATTCTCACCTTGGAAGGGTTCAGTTACTGACTCAGTGGTCGGAGCTTATTTAACTCAAAATGTTACAGACCATTTCTCAAGGTACATGTATTATGTTTTTTTGTACCCTGAATTTAGATGTGATCCCAAAATGATTCTCCAAGGATTGCCTTCCTGTACAAATTATAAATGAAGAAAACAGAGAGAAAAGTACAAAAGCTTCCATTTATTGTAGTGAGCTAATTTAGTTTATTGGGATTTCGGAGGCCACACACATGAATAAGTATTAAAACACAAGGGTATCCAATGTAAATTTTCTTATTGCCAGAAATCGCAATAGCACCAACAATTCTTGTCTTTTAAAATGTCTAGAATAAGTATTACATGTTTCCCAACGTGATAATAACGGAAAACGTTTCTCAAATTCCATATTCTAAGAACAATTTGTACTGCCTTTTACTTATCAAGTTATCTGGTGCAATCTCTGTCATAAAGTTTTGCTTAACAAAGTTTATTTTTTCTTCAGCTCTGCTTTCATGTCAGTAGCTGCAAGATTCCCGCCCAAAATCAGGAATAAAGAACTTAGTTTTCATGATGAGTTCGCAAGTGGCCAAGAATCAGTCGCAAGTACTTCATGTCCTGATGCCTCTCGAACCACTGAACCGGTGCAAGACAAGTTTTGTGGGTCATCACTAAACAAGAGAAAAGGAGAAAAGAGAAAGAAAATTAAGAAAAAGCAAGAAACCGAAATTGACTGGGAAGAATTAAGGAAATCTTATTGCGGAATTGGAGAAAAAGAAGTCAATGAGAATTATATGGATGCAGTTGATTGGGATGCAGTTAGGCGTGGCACAGTTGAAGAACTTTCACAAATTATAGAAGATCGTGGAATGCAAAACAAGCTAGCCAAACGAATAAAAGTATATAACTTATTTACCTGACGTCTTTAGATTTTATTATAATTGTTGTCTACTTACAAAAATTTACTTTTGTTGACTTTTTTTAGGTGGACTTTTTAGATAGAATATATAAAGAACATGGAAGTCTCGATCTTGAGTGGTTAAGGAATGTTCCACCCAATAAAGCAAAGTAAGTGATGTGACGAGTTATAATCATCAAAACAGTCTCATAAGGTTTTGTATCTACTGAGGATTAGAGGTTAATCTTTTCTATGTTTATAGGAAATTCTTGCTGAGCTTTTTTGGAATAGGCTTGAAAAGTGTGGAGTGTGTAAGACTTTTAACACTCCATCACCTTGCTTTTCCGGTAAGGGTTTTTGACATTCATTGTTTTTGTTTTATTTTCACATATTACATTGCAATTTAACTTTTATTGCTTTGTTTGTGATAGGTCGACACAAACGTTGCCCGGGTGGCCACACGTCTAGGTTGGGTCCCACTCCAATCCCTTCCTGATCATGTCCCAATTCATCTACTGAACGCGTAAGTATCTCACTATCTTGTAACTTATGAGAAAATATCACGGAACTGGAGTATTAATTTTTGATATTTCATTCCAGGTACCCTCCATTCAACAACATTCAGAAATACCTCTTCCCGCGGCTATGCACTCTTGATAAAGAAAAATTGTAAGCTTTATCTTTCTGCATTCCCAATTATTTTCATGTATACTTATAATTTATACGACTGTAACTTACCAGCAAATGCCTCCATTACCAATTGAAAGTCTGACTTTTAATTTTGGAAAATCAAACGAGTTTGACATAGATTTCTTACTTTTGTTATATATTACAATTCTTATAGATAGTTTAATATACTTTTGATACAATCTAATTTTATAAGTTTGCTATGGTTGATAAGAATCGTATTCACACATAGCAGACTTATAGTCCCATTTGACCATCAAAAGAGGAATATAGTTCCATTCTTATGAATTTAATTGCTTGCCACTAACAAACATCAGATGCATCAGAAAGTTTAGGATAATTCATCACTATATTTACTACGAACCTTATTGCAAAACTTCTGTTGTATACAGATACGAGCTGCATTGCCACTTAATCACATTCGGAAAGGCATGTTTTTTTCTCCTCGTTAATTTCATTATAAGTTTTCTCCAATTATTTAATCGAATCGAAGTATAATATATATATACGTATTTTATAGGTATTTTGCTCCAAGAAAAAACCAAATTGCTTAGCCTGTCCGATGAAAGCAGAGTGCTTGCATTATGCAAGTGCCTTCCCGAGGTTTGTATACCTATATCTAAGTATAGCTTAATCTTTGTTGATACTAACTAGAGAAAGTTGGAAAACATTATTTATACTTTTGGGATAACATACTATATTTAGCCTATTACTAACATAAATTTGCTAAATATAGTCGTAGGCTTGCAATTTCTGGATCCGAAGAAAGTAGTTGTGTAACATCAATCATCCCAGTCACAGATGAGCTAAGGCATTCAATATATGTTAAACTGCCACGATCTTCCTTTGAAAAAGAAGGAAATAACTCAGTGTCAACTTATTGTGAACCCATAATTGAGGCTCCCCCATCTCCCGAGCCTCTAGCAGAAGAGACATACCCGGTCATAAACGACATTGAAGACTTATGTAACCCACAAAGCCGTTCAATGTATGTTACACCACCATCATCATCATTTGAAAAAGAAGTAAACAACCCGGGGTCAAGCTCTTTTAGTCAAACTTGTGAACCCATAATCGAAACTCCACCATCTCCTGAGCCAGAAGCAAAGAAGACATTGCCATTTATAGCCGACATAGAAGATTTAGTTTATGATGATGATGATGATGATGATGATGATGATGAAGACGACGACGGCGACAATGATGAGGATAATGGTGGTGATCACAACGATGACATGTCACAAGCTCTAGTTATTACATCAGTTGAAGATGCTCTTGACATTCGTGCACCAAAGAAGTTTGCAGCCAAATGGAGGACTATGCATCTTGTGTAAGTTTTTATTCTAATAATCTCCATTTAATGTCTTATATTCTTTGCTTTTTTGTGCTTATTTTTGTTCTTTTTTTTTCTGAAACAAATGAAAATAAAAATTAATTATTGTAAATGCAGCTATGAGCTCCCGGACGACCATCCCTGTTTGGCTGGGGTTAGTTTCTGTAACCTATCTTTCTACTTCCAATGCTCCACAAGTTACTTACTTTTGACTTGGCACATAAGAAAAAGTTGTGAAATCTTATGCACAACACTGATCAACCTCACTTATATCTTGTAATTATTGCTAGTATGTTGAGATGGCAATTTCCATTTTGGGTCCCGGTTATGTTTTATCCCTAACTGGTGTGTTATACGGGTGAAAATAAAACAATACATTATAAGGAAATCGGTCAGCTGGGCCGTAAGCACCTAAGGTGTATTTATAATACATAAAACCTCTGAAATCATTTTGTCCAAAAAGTTAGATTTTAATTAAAACATAGTATAGCTGTTTTATAAATTGACATCCAATGTTATCCTTTTTGACCAGTACAAAAAAGAACAAATTTGGACCTGAACCCGTGATTATCTGTTATTCACCCGTCCATTCTTGCCAACTCTGTTGATATATAGGCAATAATGCAAAATAAGTTTTTAAAAAGAAAGAGTTGCACTATTTGGGACAACCCAAGATAGAAACTGCCCGATTTTTTGGTGATAAGAGGAGTGTTAAATATTTTATGAATCATCAGTATATGAACCTGTGTGCCTAAGATGCAATTTATAAATATATAGTTTGAGGCAAGGGAACATGAAGATCCAACACCATACCTCCTTGCTTTGTGGTTTCCAGGTATTATATTTAATTGCTTAAAGTTGATGTACAGGCTATTTTGGGTCTGTTGCCACTTAGTATTACAGTTCACAAACTCTCATACTGGCTTTTTCAAACAGGCGAGAATCGGAACTCACCAGAATATGTATATAATAGAAAATACATATTAAACAAAGATAATAGAGAAGAAACAATCAAAGCTACAATTTTGGTAAGGAAGTCCCGAACTACATAATATGATGCTATTTATATGACTTTGTATAATTTTGTATTAAATACAAATATGCATCAACAGATTCCCTGCCGAACTGCAACTAGAGGGTCGTTTCCTCTTAATGGAACGTATTTTCAAGTTAATGAGGTATGTGCGCTTCTCACAGATTCTTATTAGAGGTTGAAAAATTGGAGGGTTGAGTATCGGGAAAAAATGGATAGTTTTTGGTTGGGTTGGGTTGGGTCGGGTTAACTTTAGTCTCTGCCCAGTACTGCACATATATGCTCGAAACATATATATCATATATGTGAGACATATTGTGTATATCTGGACAATATGTGTATCTAGAAAGACAAAGGCGGGTACATTCGAATGGTAAAATTTCTCTTTGCCAAGGAGAAGACACTGGTTCGATTCTCGCTATCCGCCAAAATAAGATATACTATAATTTATATCTTAAATATATCACCTATTTCCAAAAAAACAGTATAAGACATTAGATTGTCATACAATATAATTTACATCGTTTCATAGATAATTTTATTTTAAAAAGATGGTTTTAAAGGTTTATCCATGAAAAATCACTTTTAAGAGACTGGAGTCTGTGTAGCTATTATTTTTTAGTTGTTTGACCCGTTAAAGATAAATCATAACCCAAATCACCCCATTTATAACTAAATGAACTGAAATTACCACCTTTAATGTTTGCAAAATAATCATGTAATTTTTATTTAGGTGTTTGCGGATCATGAAACTAGTCACGTTCCATTAGAAGTGCCAAGAAGTGAGCTGATGAACTTGCAAATAAGAATATTAGGTTGTGGGACATCTACATCATCAATACATAAAGGTGTGTATACAGCATTTTTATCTTCATTTAGTATTCTTATTAGCCTACGGAATGCTAACTCAACCACTCTGTATTTGATCAGAGCTGTCAACCAGTGCCATTCAACGGCTTTTTTGCACAGGTATGTTGCCAAAACTTCTTTCGATATTATGTACAAAACGATTTTATGTAATCTCCATTAGAGGTGTCAAATTTGATCTCTTTACTTACTAATGAGTCGATATGGATTATGTTTATTTATAACGGGTAAAAGAGATAGAATCAACAACAGTTTGGACGGTTAGATGGTGGAAAGACATCCGCCGTGTCTTTAAATGGACAAAAAAATGTCTTGGCACCTTTAAAATTCTGTTGAAAAAGCTAGTAGATGACTATGTTCCTGATGGTTCGTGGAAGGGGCTAGCAGTTGTAGTTGCTCCTTAAACTTTTGAAATAAACAATTTTTGTTAGAAAATTTGTCGTATACATATATGTACTAAATAAACCAACCCCTCGAAATTTTGCGTATTGTGAACTTGACGTTTTGGCTCCACCACTGAATTATTGAAGTCATACTAGCTGTATTCATATATACTGTCTTTATATTGTTGCAGGTTCCATATGTGTGAGAGGATTTGATAGAAAAACAAGGGAGCCCAAGCAACTTCATAAAAGTTTTCATACTACAAGAAAAGCAGTTGCAGCAGAGAACAGTAATTAGGCAAGAAGTAGTACTAACAGTACTGGACTCGTAGGACTCGGAAAATAGCAGGGAAGAAATTTATGAAACTTCAGAATTTTCAAACATAAAATTTGTTTTCTTGATTTAACAATCTTTCTGGAAATGGTAGTTCAAACAAATTGAAAGTATGTGGTTTTATTTCCGAAACTTTGATTTTGCAAGTGGTTAATTGGTCTTATTTAGGAATTATGTCCCTTAAGTTTCTTCTATGTTAATTCGTGGGACCAAGTCATGTATTTAGATTTGAGAACCAAACAACATTTAGGATTTCCACATTTTTGGGTGAAAGCATATGAGATTGACAGTAAGTAGCTTAACAACTTAACATGCAAACCTAGAAAAAGCTGCATCGAAAGTATTATCATGGTTCTTTTATCTTCCTTTTATATCAATCCGTAAGCCAGTGTTTTAGTTTTACCACAGCGTAGGTCATTGATTACTATAGTCGAGTTTGCATTAATCTCGGGGTCAACCCCAATGATTACAGTTTAAACCCATTTCACATTGTTCACGGAGTCAACCCCAATGACTATACGTCCAATTTAAATCCTTCCATTCTTCTACGAGAAAACAAAGTTTCAAAGTACATTATGAAACAACGCTTACCATACCGGACCACTGGTTGTGACCCGTTACCTAAAAGAGTTAGTTGGTTCCTAGCTGAAAACAAAACCCATGAGCCATGGAGCATTGCAAGATAGACAAAGGGATTTGTTTGTAAGCACAACTGGTGGAGCATGCAAAACAAGTGCAAGTGCACACTTTATAGCTCATATCGTGTTGTAGCGAGGGCCTGTTGTATCAGTAATTTGACTTATGACAAGAGGCATTGTGATTACTCCTAAAAACTAGGTTGCTAGAATCAGAATTACCGGATAAAAGACCACTATTAGGAACTGGGCCTATTTTCTTACCCATGAGCCTTGGTTGAATTGTATCAGTCTGGGGGTTTTCTTGTAATGAGATATATCACAATAACAATGGAGTATACCAGATATGTATTTTTGACCCAGTTACATATGAATGGATCGATTTGGGTAATTTTAAATCTCTAATGGCCTAAAAAAATGTAGTCAAAAAGGATAAATGTTAAACTGGTTAAATTTTTGCTCTTCGTTTGTGAAAAACGTAATTGGTCAAAACTCATTTGGTGTATTTTAGATGCATAAAACCTCCTAAACCAAATTATTCTAAAATTTGACCTTTAATAAAAAGTTAATATCTTTTTAATACTTGAGACTTGAGAGTTGGTACCAATCTGATCCCACCCAACTGACCCATTTTGCCACCTCTTGTAATTTTCAAAGAAAAGCAGGCATTGGTTATAAATATCTCGATAGGTATAAATTTATAGAAACCAACCACTACCTGACATTCTGTAACAAAATTATAAATCTCCACCAAATCGTTACTTTGTGGGCCCCTACACGACTCTCCATCCTGCAGACCTGCACTCGAAGATTGCACGAAAACAACCGCTTTTTGAAGTATCGTTCCTTTGAATCACGCTACTTGACCCCACATTCTTACTCTCTTCAATCCCTTTTCTTACATCCCAATTAGAATCTTTCCTCTTTCGTTTTTCCACTTCTTTTTCAAATGGTGCGGTGGTGTCCCATTTTTCATTTCAATCATTGTGTCCATACATGATTAAGGTACTTCTAGCTTAACTTCAATAATATTGAGGCATAAATGATTTGATCTGAACACTTCTTAACCGCTTAGAGAATTTTAAACATTGATACAAGAAGCTTGCATGTTTTACATACCTTTTTTTTTTCTTCCCAATATTGTTACATTTTATGCGGTGGGAGACATAGCTAATAAAAGCTTTGAATTATACTAATGTTTCATTATACCCTAAACATGTACATATCAAGACAAACATAAAGATGTCAGGTCGGCTATCTACGACTAGTAGCACATCCTTGCTACTTGCATCTTCCATACTCTCTACAACTAGAAAGATGGGCAACTTGTTTTGATTCATGACAAGCAGTTTCTGACTTTCTGGTAATGACAGCAGGATAAGAAATTAGTACCGCTGCAATATTAAGTATCCCTTATATTTATCTATAGAAATTCTATGATATCAATGTTAATTTCTATAAAAACATGTACATTGCATACGCGGAGGAAGGGTTGCAGTCCCCTCACAATATTTTCCCTTAACGTATTTTTGTTGTGTTTTACATGATGAAAAATACACATAAGATAGCTCCGCTAAGCAGTGAGATCTCACGCGCTTATAATTTCAGTGAATTCAGAGTACAAGTTCACCGTTATCATGGGCTTTGAATATTTCAGTTTGATATAAGTAGTCGTTTTTTGCCTAGACTTGAATCCGGTTATCTTCTAAATCTAAGCTCATCCTTATCACTAATTCTCAGCTCTAACAAGAACCCATTTCCTATCATGAATTTAAGTAAAAACAGTAGGTTTAAACTAGAGAATTGGTTAGGTAAACACCAAACGTTTAAACTAGAGAATTGGTTAGGGGCATGAGCCCCAAAGAACAAATTACGATGTAGACTCGACCACTTGGGCCGATCTTAGGGTAGCACCCCCCCTAAGTGCAATGGAGGTCACTAACCTAGGCCATGGGCCTTTTTGATCACCCATTGACCCCATCCAGGTAAGTACTTAATCCTGTACCTTCTTTCCCATTTTATACACCTCCACCTCCTTTAACTTTCCTCTCTAAGCCGATGTGGGATACTGGGATGTCCTCAATATGTTCACTTTTCTTGCTTGAAGTGATGTAAGCCTACATGTTTGGAGTTATTCATCTCAAAGAAATTGGCTTAATGATCTCGGCGAATTTTGGTAAGTAACAAGAGCTTGTAACACAAAAAAAGAATCAATCCCGAGACCAGGAAATGTATTTACAAACACTCTCTGAATCAAGCATATGTGGTTCAGAATGTTAAGTGATACTGTAATTACCAACTAAACAAGAACTTAAGATGATTCGAGTTTGAGACCACCAAATACATTTATGTGCACGTCTTTATTTACATTATACTTCCATTTACCCAGGGGCGGAGCCAGGAATTTTTATTAGGGGAGGCTCGAATATTTCAAGATAGTAATGACGTTTAATGTTTTTCTTTGCGAACCAGTGATCGTGCAGGCCAGTAGACCTATTTGAACTCAAATAATGGGCTTTCATAATTAGAAGTGTGCATTTATTTTTATAAAAGATTATATAACTTGAGGCAATTGTTAAATACACAAATCAACTTATTTTTCATAAACCCAAAGCCTTTCATGTAATGGAATGTGAGTTGCCAATCAATTTAAAAATTGTAGGTTTAATTCTCATTAAAGAAATTTGTGAAATAAATGGTATAAAATGTTAAAAAATTATCATTTACAAAAATTATTCTCCATAAAAGGTGCTAAAATATTTTGTTAGCTAAAAATTTTGGTTAAGTTTATAAGAAAAGAACAAGTATCACAACTTAATAAAACTAAATCAACATAAATAATGTACAATAAAAAATTGTTGCTATTTGTATGACTTTCCCTTTCTTCTAGGAAGTTGAAAGTCTATCCTTCTCTGTCTGTACACTCACACTCGCGTGTTACTTTTACAAAAACATATTACTGTGCTACTTCCTCTTGATATCAACATATGCTTTGTCACTTTGTTGGTTCTTCCCAAATATCCAAATCTACTTATAAATAATATCAAGGTAATATTTCTTGCTTTTGTTTTTCTTCCAACATCAGATTTCTCCAGCACATGGAAGAAGAAAACATATGTAAACCATAACAGGTTATTTAACAGCTGCAACAAAGGTCATCTTCTGCTGATCGGAATCGCGAGAAGGGATTAGAGGAGATTTGCTCACTGTTGCTAATAGATTTAAGCCTTGTAGCAGGTGCCAAACTACATGAAAGTCATGAAAAATGCCCTGAAATTCAAAGTATAAGTCGGAGAAGTTGTGCCGGTTGGGGGTGGCTGAGCACCTGCCTGCCACCCTATTGGCTCCGCCTCTGCATTTACCTCCATCCCATAGCTGCCGTTCACCACACTCTACTGTCTTATATATTTTTGTTGTGTTTTACGTGAGTTTATAACACCTCCTTACACCAAGTCACCAATTTGCAATCTCTTATCGCAAGAGAACATGGTAATAACTCAACAACCGTGGGGATTTCCTTGCAACATTTGGTGTTTCACTTTAATATCTTGACACTCTCCTTGCTTTGTGGTTTGAGAACCTATCATGCTCCACGCCGATCCACATTCCCTCTTTCTTAGCCCACGTCTAGCATGAGGTCCACGTGGAGGTGTAATGTGGTGCTATCACTAGAAGTTTTACATTGTGTTCAACAACCAGCCGAAATATACCACCAAACATGGGGTCTGTATAAGTAACTATTAGCAACATCAAAGATCTTAAACTTCTAACAAGGAGACGATTTTGATACTTGCAACGTAGCCATCAGTTGGTCATTATCGAAGAACCATACTTTATGAAGGATGTGATGATGCTTGTAGCATATTAACGTGATGGTTTACTACTAACGGGATATTTTTACAGAGAATGTGACATTTTATCTTTATTATTTAATCAAAAAATTCAATAGAATGTCAAAATATTACAAATAAAATGTCAAACATAGAACGACAACGGCGTGAATACATTTTTGTATCTTACACTCATTTTTTCCGTTTCTTCTTTAACTTTATAGCATTTCTTTTATGAAATGTCTCATTCGTGACATTTTCCTATTAGCTTCATAGTATTGTTATAGGAAAACGTCAATTTTCGTTATGTAATTGTGACTTTTTATTTACAGGTTACATGTTTTATAATCATTTCGGAAAACCTATAGGAAAACGTCACAAATTACTAAACAAAATGACATTACGTCTTTCTATAGGTTTTGATAGAAAACAATAGGTTATATATTACTCCTTTATCTTTATATATTGTGAAAATGAAAACAATGTACCAGGTAATTTTGTAATAAATGGGTATATCATGCTTTTTGTTGCTTTTACCATCAATGTAACTTTGGATTTAAGTAACTTTGGAGATTAATCTTTTTGTAGTTCTTATACGAGAAAATATTGTTTCGAATTCAACAATATGTATTTTTTAGTATGAATATAACAAGCAAATGAGACATAACGAAAATCAAATTATCGGATTTTAACTTATTACATATAGTGTTAAATTGTAGAAGTGTAAAACACAGTGTAACTTCGGTTTCAGTTTCTCTTTTTGTAAAAAAAATAAAATAATACTGTAATAAAATAAAAATATGTTTCTTATATTTGAACAGTCTACTTGCTCAGGTGTTAGACTTCCCATCATATTCCGTATTTGACCAGGGACGGAACCATGACCAAATATGATCGGGTGTACAAATTTTTTGAAACTATAATATAGAAACACATTTCGATGGACGGGGTGCATTTAAGATGCATTTTGAAAAAATTGAAGTTTTTTTTCAAAAATTAACACTACATTGAAAAAATCCATATGGGTCACGGGAAACCCCCTGGTTCCGTTCCTGCGTATCCTCAGTTTCTTAGCCCATGTCCAGTGTAAGATCAACCCGAGATGTAAAATATGGTATCTTTGCTGGAAGTTATACAATTTAATAACAACCTGCACGAAAAGGCAATCAAACATGCGGTTGAATATGAGTAGAATTGTTGGAAGCGTAATGGTGATATTATAACCTATTGAGCTTTTGCACGTTTTCTTGAATCCACAAGAATAGAATAAATCGTTGAAAGCGTAAGGATGATGTCACCATTGAGTCAAGCCGGCAAAAGATGAAGACTCGTTATTTGTAAAATAGCATGTACAACAAATACATAACGAAACATCATAGCTTAAAAATAAATAACGAAACATCATAGATTCATAAGTTAAACCAAAAAAAACTTGTTTTTCAAGCTTAGGCTAGTCTTATTTTAAGAGCCTAGACTCTATAACGAAACATCATAGCTTAAAAATACATTTTAAGACCGTATACTCTATAACTAAATATCATAGCTTAAAAATACATAACAAACCATCATAACTTAAACAAAAAAACGGGTTCTTCGAACTTAGGGTAGTCTATTTTTAAGAGCCAACACTCTATAACAAAACATCATAGCTTAAAAATACATAACGAGACATCATAGCTCGCGCAGGGACGGGATCAAAACCAAATATGACCGGGTGCACAAATTTTTTGAAACCGTAATATATATTCACATTTCGATGGACCGAATACATTTAAGAAAAAATGATGTTTTTTTTGTTTGTTTTTTTGTTTTTTTTAACATTGCATCGAAAAAACCCATAGGGGTCCGAACACCATAAAACAACCCCGGTTCCGTCCACTCGCAGCTTAAATGAAAAAAAGCGTTTTTAGAGTTTGGGCTAGTCTTATTCTAAGACCCTACACTCTATTACGAAATATCACAGCTTTAAAAAAACATGTTGAAAAACTGACTTAAACTTTAATTGTTTGGTAAAATTGGTATTTTGTTTGACTTGTCCTACAAGTTTGTTTGAAATTGGGAAACTAATCTATGACGGTTAGTTTTGCAAGATTGATAACGTTAGTTTTCTTTATACCTTTTGAATTTGTGTTTGGTACCTTTTGAATTAGAGTTTGGTACCTTTGAATTATATATTTATGTTTGGTATCTTTGAATTTAGTTTTGTATTTGGTTTGCTAATTTTGAATAAAGCTTTCACTTTGTTTGTTCGAATTTTGTTATTTGTGTTCATTTACCAACAAGTGATATCAGAGATAGGTTGAAGATGAAGAAAAAGAAGAAGAAGAAAAACAGTTCGATTAGGGTTCGTTTGTTTTTGGAATTTGCTTGAAGAATTCGTTTGAAAACATGGAAATCGTTTTGGATCTGATTGCTATCTTTGAATCGTTTGCTTCTGTTTGGAATCTGTTTTGGTCGACCGTTTGGATATAGCAGGTCTTCGATGGAACATATGGTATTGGTTTTGTTATAGTTTGGCCTTGTTCAAAATTGGGCTTTGATTTGGTTTACAATCCGCATAGGATTTTGGTTAAAAATTGTTTGCATTATTTTGAAGTATTTGATAAAGTTTACCTTTGTTGTAGTTCGTTTGTGTTTGTAAGTGTTAATACAAATATCGTCATTAAACGTTATTTATATTTTTGATCTTTGCCTAAGTTTTGTTAACGACAAAAGTAAATTTAATTTATAAAAGCTTAAAGCTTGTCAAGTTTATTAGATATTAAAACAAGCTTTCTCAAACAATATATTCATCATTCAAGCATTTACATTTATGATTAGTAACATCTTGATATGACTCTAATCATTATGTATGATAGTAGTTTGTAGAATGTGTTAGGTTCTTAAAACCAAACACTACTTAAGCATTGCATATTTCTATAAATAGTAATACAACATTTGACATCATGTATTACATCATGGAAATCATTGGAAGATTCCATTAGATATTTTGTGAAGATTTGTACTCTTCATATCTTGCACAATCTCACTTAGATAGAGTTGACTTTGGCAAGATTTGATATCTTGGTCGTCGGACCAATGGTACCAAAATGGTACAGGCGGAACCCTTTAAGGGGTCCGCCGTCCGTGAGCAGCTCTGTCCATTTGGCTATAAATAGCAATGCCAAGCCAAGTAGTTGATCATCCCTTTCTAACATACTTTCATACATATCTTCTCTCTAACCTTTCTAACTCAGTTTCATATCATATTAGTGATCTCTTTTGTAGCAAAGAAGATCAAGTCATATTCAAGCTTCAACGAGAAGTTGGAAGTCTTGTTTGTTTAAGTGTTGTATGATCTAGTGTTGATCCATACTTCATTGTTGTACCAAACCATCATAATCTTGTGAGTGTGAGTGGTTAGTATTTTAGTCCTCAAAATACATTGTGTGTAGGAGTAGTTGTACCCTTGGAAAGAACTCGACATCTAGCTTAGTGTCGAAAATAGTGTAAGCGAAGTGTAAAGGTTTTCTCCGCCGGTGAAAGGAGCTTGTTGACTAGTGAAGTTAAACTCTCGAGTGTGAGACTCGGGGGTGGAGTAGGGCAAGGAAAAAGAGTCCTTGTAGGCGAACCACTATAAACAACTTGTTGTGGTTTGATCATCTCTTTCCTTATTTACTTATTACACATTGCTTGCATATTTCATTAACATACTAAAGATCAATATCAATTGATCTTTCAATAAGTTTCAAAACAAAGTTTTTAATTGGTAAACTATTCAACCCCTTCTAGTTTTCTACAATTGGTACGAGCCTCGTTGCTCAAGAATTTCTAAAATAACTTGTATTTTATAAACTTGAAGCGATCCATGGATTCGAAAACTTTAAAGAATGGCAATCTATGCAAAGACCACCACTCTTTGAAACCAATGGATTTATCTATTGGAAAACCGTTTTGAAACATATGTAAAATCAAAAGATATAGATCTTTGGTTTATTATTGTTAAAGGAGATTTTAGTTCTACAACAAAGGATATTTCCGTTGATGAACAAAAGAAATTAGTTGCTAAAAATAATGAAGCTAAAATGATGCTTTACCTAGAAAAGAATATGAAATAATTTTTATGTGTGAAACCGCCAAAGATATTTGGGAATCTTTAATTGTTACACATCAAGGTAATTCACAAGTCAAGGATAACAAAATTGATCTTCTTGTTCAACAATATGAACAATTTGTTATCCTGAAGATGAAACCATTGATTGTGGCTTTGCTCGTTTAACACTATCATTACATCACTTAAAGCACTTGATGAATCTTTTCGTAGTAAGAACTTTGTCGGAAATTTCTTAGAGCACTCCATCCCAAATGGAGAGCTAAAGTGACCGCTATTGAAGAATCAAAGATCTCTCAATAATGTCACTAGACGAGCTAATTGGCAACCTCAAAGTTCACGAAATGGTAATGGAGAAAGATTCGGAGTTCATCAAAGGAAGAAAGGAAGATCAAATCCGTTGCTCTAAAGCAAAGGCGGAATCAGCGATGATGATGAATCGTGTTCGGTAGTGAAGATGAGGAGTATGCCATGGCGTTAGAGATTTCAAGAAGTTCTTTAGAAGAAGAGGAAGTTTGTAAGACAACCTCGAGAAGAAAAGAAGCCATTCGAAAAGATCGGGATGATAATAAGAGTAAAGGTGAAAGAAAGTGTTTTAGATGTGGTGATGCAAGTCATCTCATGGGAGAATGTCCCAAGCCACCTAAAAGCAAAACTCAGCGAGCTTTTGTAAGTGGTGCTTGGAGTGATAGTGAAGCGATGAAGAATCAAGCAAGGAAGAGATCGCTCTAATGGCACATGAGTCAAATGAGGTACTTTCCGACTCTTCTTATTCTTCTATAGATGATGACACCTGCAAAAACAATATAATCAATTGTGTGAGCTAAGTCTAAAAATCATAACTACAAATAAATTTCTAAAACCAAAAGGAGTTTTGGAAAATGAGGTATATGAGTTAAAAGAAAAGCAAAACGACTTGAAAAGGAAAAGCAAATGGCGATGATTGTAAATCATGTCAAGAGCTTAATCTTGAAATAGAAAACTAAAGCTCACACAAGAAGTTCTAATAGAAAATAATTCTAAGTTTAAAGGTTTAACAAAAACATCGCTCTTGCCGATGAAATAGTTAAAATCCATAAAACACGGAGACATGAATGGGCTGGGTTTTAATGAAGTATTAATACCAAAGAGTCAAAACAAAGCGGCGAAAAGGACGAACATTACATCAAAATTAACTGCGATGCAATACGGACGACGGAACCAAAATAAGGGTTTAGTCCGTTGTGCAAAATGGTACCGCGGTACTTGTGAGCAGAATGTTCGCAATCTGAACCGTCTTGAATTTGTTAAAGTAACAAAGAAAACCAATGATAATGTTAAACTAAAACCGGCTATTATATCGAGAGTAGGACTTGTTAAAATGAATTTAGATCAAAAACTACTCAACAACGATATAAAACTTCTTTTGCCAAACGCCCTTTCCTAAGAGCAACCACAACGTTCAACCTAACTACCAACACAACGGTTGGAATCAAAGTTTTCCTATACCATATCAAACTCCAGATTACATGCCATGGAACTCTTACCATCATTTCCATACATGAATCAAATAAATGGTATGTTTAACCCAAACGGACCCATGAGATATTGGGGACCAAATGTTTGAGTTATTTGCTTCTTAGGTATGCTTGAAAGTTGGATTGGAACACGATGAATGGATAAAAGATAGTGGATGCTCACGACACATGACGGCAACAAAGTCTCTTCTCATCATACCAAGAGTATGGCGGAGGTAATGTCACTTTCGGTAGCAATCTCAAAAGCAAAATCATTGGCAAAGGTACGATTGCTCATAACTCTCTAACTATTGAAAATGTTGCTCATGTGGATAGGTTAGGATTTAATCTACTTAGTATTAGCCAACTATGTGATAAAAAGTATAAAGTACTATTTGATGAAAATGGTAGTAAAATACTAAAAGATGGTATCACCATAGCCAAAGGAGTTAGGAAAAATAACATATCGTCATGAAAATAGATAAAACATATAATGACAAACTTTGCTTAACAACATTGAGCGATAGCTCATCTCTTTGGCATAGGCGGCTTAGGTCACGCTAATATGAGACTTATACAAAACCTATCTTCAAAAGAGTTGGTTAGAATTTACCAAAACTAAAATATGACCAACACTTTTGCGACGCTTGCAAAATTGGTAAACAAACACATAGTAGTCACAAATCTAAAAATATGGTGTCCACATCTAAGTGTCTAGAATTATTACATATGGACTTGTTTGGACCATCCGCTATAAGAAGCTATGGAGGCAACTTATACACTTTGGTCATAGTAGATGATTACTCGAGGTTTACTTGGACGTTATTTTGAAAACCAAAATGAAGCTTTTGATAAATTTGAAATACTTAGCAAGAAAATTCAAAATCTTCTAGGTGTCAAATTGTGTCGATCCGAGCGGATCATGGTCGTGAATTTGACAACGAAACTCAATTTGGAAACTTTTGTGATACAAATGGTATAACACATAACTTTTCCGCTCCTGAACACCTCAATCAAATGGAGTAGTAGAGCGTAAAATAGAACAATTCAAGAAATGAGTAGAACAATGCTTAATGAACAAAACATTCCTCAAAAGTTTTGGTGTAGCATGATTGACACTTCTACATATATTTTAAATAGAGTCTTAATCGTCCTTTCCTAAACAAAACACCATATGAACTTTATAAAGGTAAAAAGCCAACATTAGGATATTTTAGAGTCTTTGGTTGTAAATGCTTTATTCTTAATACTAAGGATTATCTCACCAAGTTTGACCCAAAGTCTTATGAAGGTGTATTTCTTGGTTACTCTCAAACTAGTAAAGCTTACATTGTCCTAAATAAAGAAACAATGATAGTCGAGGAATCGTTGAACATAACATTTGACGAAAGTCCACCTCCCTCTAAGACATCACCTTTGGTAGATGATGACTTAGTTGAAAGTCAAATAATAGAAAGTCAAATTAATAATAACAAGGAAGATGAACCATCAAATAAGGAAATTGTCAACATCAAAGAATCTAAAGTCATCCATTAGAAAAGGTCATAGGACAACTTAATCAAAGAACCTTAAGGTCACAAGCCCAAAATCAAAGTAATCATTTTGTTTTGTATCCACCATTGAACCAAAACCATAAATGAAGCAATAAAAGATGAATCATGGGTAATTGCCATGCAAGAAGAATTAAACCAATTTGTTAGAAATGATGTTTGGAAACTAGTTCCAAAACCCAAAGATCAAACTATAATCGGAACAAAATGGGTCTTCGAAACAAAATGGGCGAAAATGGTGTAGTATCTAGAAACAAAGCTAGGCTTGTTGCACAAGGTTATAATCAACAAGAAGGAATTGACTATGATGAAACTTATGCACGGTAGCTAGACTTGAATCTATTAGAATATTACTTGCTTATGCATGTGCTTATGACTTTAAATTATTTCAAATGGATGTTAAAAGTGCTTTCCTTAATGGGTTTATTAACGAAGAAGTATATGTTGCTCAACCTCCGGTTTAACCGACTTTGAGAAACCACATCATGTCTTCAAACTCAAGAAAGCATTATACGACCTTAAACAAGCACCTAAAGCTTGGTATGACCGTATAAGACTTTTCTTATTGATAACAAATATACTATGGGATTAGTAGATAATACTCTTTTACTAAGAAAAGGAATCACAAATTATTATTGTTCAAATATCGTTGATGACATTATATTCGGATCAACTTGTCAAGAACTATGTGATGATTTCTCTAAAATCATGCATGACGAGTTTGAAATGAGTATGATGGGTGAGTTAAACTTCTTTTAGGACTTCAAATTAAACAACTAGAAGATGGTATTTTCTTTAACCAATCTAAATATATAAAAGACATGCTTAAGAAATTTGGTCTTGAAGATTCCAAACCAACTAAAACACCCATGTCCTCGGACACTAAACTCACCAAGGACGAAGAAGGTGAATCCGTAGATAACACTAAATATAGAGGAATGATTGGTAGCTACTCTATCTTACGGCTAGTAGACCCGACATTATGTTTAGTGTTTGTCTATGTCTTCGCTTTCAAGAAAACCCAAAGGCATCACACTTAGAAGCCTTAAAAGGATTTTAGATACATTAAGGGAACAACGTGTTTAGGATTATGGTATCCCAAAGGAAGGTGTAGAAACCATAGTGTATGCCGACTCGGATCATGCCGGTGACTATGTCGATAGAAAAAGTACAAGTGGTATTTGCACTTTTGTTGGACATTGTCTCACCTCATGGTTTGCAAAAGCAAACGGCCTTAGCCATCTCAACTCTTGAAGCCGAGTGCGTCTCAGTAGGAAGGCATGTCAACAAGCTCTTTGGATGAAGCAAGCCCTCGTGAATTACGAATTCATCTCAACGACATTGTGATACTGCGACAACAATGGAGCCATCGATCTCAACAAGAATCCCGTTCAACATGCTCGTACAAATCATATTGAAATCCGTCATCACTTTCTTCGCGACAATGTTCAAAAAGGGAACATTTCAATTGAGAAAGTATCCTCCGAAGACAACATTGCCGACATCTTAACTAAGCCTCTTAAACGAGAACCTTTTAATCTTCTTAGACTTGGTTTAGGGTTAATGGAACCAAACATGTAGGATAAACATAGCCTAAAACATTAGAATAGTCAAACCAAAACAATTTTGCCTTGTATACGCTCATCGTAGCCACGGCACAAAACGACAACACGAGACGGAACCAATTATTTGGTGCCATCGGTCCGTGGTGTCTCTGGCTAAAATTGCTATATACATAACATCCTCTTCCTCACAACCCACTTTACCAAAGCGTGTAAAACTTAAACCAAGCTCATTATTGACACCTTCCCACTCACTAATCACTCAAGATAACATCATTGTAAGTATCCTAACTTCATTTCATCTCTTAATTACGAGTCTAGGATTCTTATTTACACACAAAACTATCACAAATCATTACATGGGGTTTTATGTATGCTTTTATACCAAATATGAATTCAATTGGCAAATTGCATAACTAGTCATTCAAATTAGGTACTACATTATCATATTGCATAAACAAATCATGTTTCCACTAATTGATAGATAATAAATATAAGGCCTTATTCAAACAACCAAACACCCCATGTCAAAAGTTTTGAAAAGCTTCTCACTTGTAGGAAAACATTTTTCATTGCTAATACAAATAGAAGCGTTAAAATTTTCATCACTTGCATGCTCTTGAATACTAAAGGTATTGCATAACTAATATGCACTCCGGGTATATTCAAATGTAGCCACATTGAATTAGGAGCATTTGGGTTATCTCATGGTATTTGCCAAACACCCCACTAAAACCATTTTGTGCATAAAATGAGTCGAGATAACCGCAACTCAAATTGTTTTCATATAGGCACACTAGAATCAAAAAAACGTTAAAATTTATTTTCATTTTTAACATATTAATTCTTGTCCTTAGGAATAACCATGGTAGCCGCAAGATTCTATGATCACAAAGACACCCTTAACTACATTCCCAAACACCACAAAACCAAAGGACTTACCAAGGAACAAGTAGAAATATTTAAGAGTCTAGAATCAAGGTATTTCCATGAGGTAGAACCATTCACTCATCCTTCCTTGAAAATACCAATCTTCGTGAAGAACTAGCCGCCATTCAATTCGATTGTCTTCTTGACATCGATGAACCAATTGTCCTAGGTTTGTGTTAGAATTCTATGCTAGTGTGACCGGCTTTAGTGATGAAGACGATGATGAATTTTGTCTTAGGTTTAGAATCAACCAAAGCGACTACACCATCACCTTAAGCAACTTTGCTCAGTGTTAGGAATTCCCAACCGAGGAACTTGTGTCTACGGATAAGTGGTCACTCATGGCTCTTGATACAATCAATGACCGCTCTCTTCCCTACATAACCCGTTTGGCCGATAAGGATGTCATCCGTGAACACCTTTTAACCCAAAAGTGATACAACCCGAGTTACCGAAAGGAAAAGAGCTAAACCGATATCCATATGGAATGGAGCTAAATGAGCTTAAGCCCGAATTTAAGAAATGGGAGGAACTACTTAGAGCCAACGTCATTAGCACCATAGGAAATAGGGATCACTTAAACGCTTGCCTATGTCACATGCTCTACAACTTATCCACCCGACAACCATTCAACTTAGCCTACTACATAGCTAGAAGAATGATTGATATTCCAACTCAAGGATCGATTGCTCTTCCATACGGGATGCTTCTCACCCGTCTCTATAGAAACTTCGCACTAATTCCACCAACCCCAAAGGGATGCACCTCCACTATGAACTCATCCTCACATCTTTGTACCTTTGGTGATGCTCGAGTTGCTAAGACAAAAGGCAAAGAGCTAAACCTCCAACTCCATCATCTTCATCATCAAATAGCTCAGGATGGTCTTCCAAGCTCTCATCTTCCACCTCATGAGTATTACGCATCTCTTCACGAGATTGAGAATGAATCGGAATTCAAGCAAACTAAGGGAATGTTCAAGTGCCTTGGTAGGATGATGAACAAGATTTACAAGTTGGACAAATAAGGGTACTTTAAGGGTGTTTGGAACAATGCATTATCATCAATGTTTGATACTATTTAGTTGTTTTATTATGTAGGATGGTAATATAACTTGAAACAATGGTGTATGCTAACAATCTCATGCGGGGGATAGCACAAGTATGCTATCAAATTTTACCCATTTTCACTATATTGTGAAAATCAATAAGCCTTGCTCAAAATCTATGCTCCACTATGTTTACATGTGTGTTATTTACTTTTCTAACTAGAAATGTTTAGTATAACAGACTTTTGAGAAAAATTTGGGTTTGGAAATTTCCCGACACCTAAAAGCGAACTCGTCCAAATATCTCACTCCACGGATCGAGACGGCACCATAATTTTGGTACCGTCCTTTATATATTTTGGTACCGCCGTATCTCATCTGTGCGGACCCAGACGACACCTTTTTAGGGTACCGTCGGTGTATGATTTTGGTGCCGTGGATCCTCCGGTAATTTTACAATTTCGACTCTTCGTGATTCCAAATTATCTTCCATCGCCTATAAATCAATCTTAACTAGTTTATCTTGTTATTAGAACTAGTATTATTTACTAAGGTATGTAGAAATCCATTTCCACCAAAATTCAAAAATTTGAAAAATCCACCCAAGGAGCCCTTTGGCATAAAGGAAGGAACCAAATTTTGGTACCTTCAATCCGTGGGTAATCAATGTAAGGAAATTCCACTCACTAGAACACATTTATTGCAAATCTTTTCTTCTTCACTCCATCTTCTTTGTATGGATTGACTTGGGTGATATGACTAGCATTCAACCCACTTCCAAATCATTAGGAACCTCATCCCTTCAATGGTTCAACATCAAATCAAACACATTTCTCAACAATTTTTAACCTCTATAAATTGAAAGGCTTTACCATGATCATCCTCACACCTTCCTCATTCTCACTACTATCTAGCAAATCCAAACCCAAGTTAAAAATGACCAAATCATCACCAAAACCTTGCAAGAAAACCGCTAGAATTAGCGTAAGGCCTTGTTGTTTTGTTCATCTTAGCTCATCTTCTGAATCTTCACCACTCACAATCTCATCTCCCATTAGAGATGATACAAATCTTACCCTAGCTACACCCACTTCATCACACATTGTGATCACCACTCCACCACCAACAAAAACACTTACTTCACCTCCACGGCACCCATCCAAACATCCAAACCCCTCACCACCTTCACCAGGTCTCCCACTCTCACTCCCGTGGGTTATTTTCAACTCCACCAACATCACCAAATCCTTTCCTAGAGGACTTGGAAGACTTGCCTCTGGGCAAGTCATCCACCACCATTGCCATCCTTTGGCACAATTGAGCGAATCGCTCATGAGTCACCTCGGTCATCCATTGACCCAAACGCCCATTAGGGCCAAGACCTCTCCTTTTCCACCCCATTCACAAGGACATTCATGGTCCTTTATCGAGGATCATCCACTTCCATCATCAATGTCTCCTCATATGAGGACATTCCGAGTGCATGTGGGATGACAATCCCACTAGAGAGAGATTCAAGCCGAACTCCACAACCTCCACCAATTCAAAGGCATGGTGGATTATCACTAAGTGAGACAATGCAAATGCAAAATGCTTTGCTTGCATCCATCATGACCACTCCAAACATCCCCAACACCACCAACACATCCACCATTCCACCACCACACCTCCCCAAACTTTCTACCCTCCAAGGCATGGTTGCTAAACTTGTGAGCAAGCAGGCCAAACCGTGAAACGGACCGGGTTATGGTCCATGACTTCCAAGAAGAAATGAGGTTCATCCTCAACCACATCCTTAGCGTCTCAACGCTCTTTCCCATCCACCATCACTTTAGGATGGTTTTAGAATAGTCTTTCTTTTGTTTACTTTCTTAGGATAATTTTTATTTCTTGTACTAAAACACATCATTGTGTTCTCTTTTCATGATCTTTACTCATGAAAAATTTTAACTAATGAATGTTGTTTACTATATTGTTGGTGTCATTTCATAGTGTTTGGAAATGCTTGTGAATGATCATTATTACTAACAATTTTTTTGTAGCTTTATTTTCACAATCCATGTATCTTCCCATTTAAGCACCCAATTTGGGGAGCTTTGAACAAGGGGAGATAGTAGCTCAGACTCATTACATTCGCGTACCCTCCTCTTTTGTTGAGACAAAAGGGAGAAAATATAGAACTTTGAAATTATTTATATTTGACTTTTTGAAAAGTCAAGCGCATACATTGACTTTCTAAAAGTCAAACGAGAATCCTCATTGATAATACTTGACTTTTCTTAAAAGTCAAGCTGCATACTGACTTTACGAAAAGTCAACATCATGCATCAACTAGTGAATTCTTTGACTTTCATAAAAGTCAAAATTCATACACTTGCATTATCATTTCCTTTTCAAGTTCTAAAACTAATATTTTATAACTCTTGTACAAACTTTGTTTCTTTTATAAAATAAAATTTATATTTTGTCCTCAACAAAAGGGAGATTGTTAATACAAATATCGTCATTAAGCGTTATTTATATTTTGATCTTTGCCTAAGTTTTGTTAACGACAAAAGTAAATTTAATTTATAAAAGCTTAAAGCTTGTCAAGTTTATTAGATATTAAAACAAGCTTTCTCAAACAATATATTCATCATTCAAGCATTTACATTTATGATTAGTAACATCTTGATATGACTCTAATCATTATGTATGATAGTAGTTTGTAGAATGTGTTAGGTTCTTAAAACCAAACACTACTTAAGCATTGCATATTTCTATAAATAGTAATACAACATTTGACATCATGTATTACATCATGGAAATCATTGGAAGATTCCATTAGATATTTTGTGAAGATTTGTACTCTTCATATCTTGCACAATCTCACTTAGATAGAGTTGACTTTGGCAAGATTTGATATCTTGGTACATCGGACCGGCCGGTACCAAAATGGTACAGGCGGAACCCTTTAAGGGTCCGCCGTCCGTGGGCAACTCATCCATTTTGGCTATAAATAGCAATGCCAAGCCAGTAGTTGATCATCCCTTTCTAACATACTTTCATACATATCTTCTCTCAACCTTTCTAACTCGGTTTCATATCATATTAGTGATCTCTTTTGTAGCAAAGAAGATCAAGTCATATTCAAGCTTCAACGAGAGTTGGAAGTCTTGTTTGTTTAAGTGTTGTATGATCTAGTGTTGATCCATACTTCATTGTTGTACCAAACCATCATAATCTTGTGAGTGTGGTGGTTAGTATTTTAGTCCTCAAAATACATTGTGTGTGGGAGTAGTTGTACCCTTGGAAAGAACTCGACATCTAGCTTAGTGTCGGAAATAGTGTAGCGAAGTGTAAAGGTTTTCTCCGCCGGTGAAAGGAGCTTGTTGACTCACGAAGTTAAACTCTCGAGTGTGAGACTCGGGGAGTGGAGTAGGGCAAGGAAAAAGAGTCCTTGTAGGCGAACCACTATAAACAACTTGTTGTGGTTTGATCATCTCTTTCCTTATTTACTTATTACACATTGCTTGCATATTTCATTAACATACTAAAGATCAATATCAATTGATCTTTCAATAAGTTCAAAACAAAGTTTTTAATTGGTAAACTATTCAACCCCCTTCTAGTTTTCTGATGAAGTTTTGGGGTTTTTGTTTGGAAGTTTGTAGTTTGGTACTCAATTTGGATTGTTTGGTTGTTTGAACTTGGACCGTAATATTTATTAAATAAGTGAGTCATAAGAAGCGTTATCCGTATCATATTTGGGCGTTTGAATTATTAGAGTCCATTCGTCAAGTTATTTAATAACTTGTATTGTTTTGATACTTGGATAATAAGTTTGAATTTGGACCATAATTCTTATTACATGAGTGTGTCATTAGAATTTGAATTTGGTATTTTGAATTTGAAGATCGATTTGGCATTTGAAGACTTAATTATTACCGGTCGTTTGGAATTTGTTCGATTGTTGGAAATTTAATAGTTTGTAAATTCGGATCTTCACTTGTCGGACTTTTGAAGTTGGTTGCTGGATTTGATTGTTTTTGTTGAAGATTGTTTGAGCCGATTTGTTTGTTTGGTTAACCATTTTGAATTCGCCGTTCACATTTGATTATTCGTTTTGAAGTTATCGGCATTTGCTTTGGATCAATTTTATTTTGGATTGCTTTCGGAATCGATCGTTTGATTTGAATTTGTCTAGTATTTCTAGTGTTTGGAACTTTGAATTTGGTTTCAAGCGGTGGAGGAGTTTAAGTCACGTGGAGATTGTTGAAAAATGACTTAAACTTTAAGGGTTGTTTGGTAAATTTGGTATTTTGTTTGACATGTCCTACAAGTTTGTTTAGAATTAGGAAACTAATCTATGACGGTTAGTTTTGCCTATAAATAAATATCGATAATATAGTTTTCTTTGTACCTTTTGAATTTGTGTTTAGTACATTTTGAATTAAAGTTTGGTACATTTGAATTATATATTTGTGTTTGGTATCTTGGAATTTAATTTTGTATTTGGTTTGGTAATTATGAATAAAATTTCCGCTTCGTTTGTTTGAATTTTGTTATTTGTTTAGTTCTTTGTATTACCAACAAAAATAACGAAATAAGCGAAATATCATACCTTAAAAATACATAAAGAAACATCATAGTTAAACAAAAACCGAAACATCATAACTTAAAAATACATAACGTAACATCATAGCTTGTGCAAAAATTCGGTTTTGGAGGTAGGCTAGCCTTATTAAAAGCCTAGTCTCTAAAACCAAATTATTAAGTTTATATTGACTTGTGAGAGTTATTTTTGGGCGATGTGGGATTCATTATGTATTTATAACAAATAAACTCATGTATATTATTAGTTGGGAGCACTTTGGCCCTATGAATTTATAAAACCTCCAGTAAAGCAATTTGCAATCTCTTATCGTAAGAGAACTTGTTAATAATCACGCCAATGAAGGGTTTTCTTGCAACAATTTGGTGATGCACTTTGATCTCTGACAGTCTCCTTGCTTTGTGGAATTGTGGTTTGAGAACCTATCGTACTCCTCCGACTCATATGACCTCTTTCTTTGCCCATGTCCAACCCAATGTTGGAAAATTTAGTGCACTTGTGGGATTAGTTCACACCTTGTAATGGGTTAGGAGGTGCGGAGTATACACCCATAAGGTCCATGAACACCACGACTCTTATAGTGGTTTGTATTAGTAGTGCTTGAGGAAATCTTGCTTGTGAAATCTTGCTTGTGGAAGAAATCTTGCTTGTGGAAATCGCTTGTGGTTTCCACCGATAGCGATGTTTCCAACGATAAGGCGATGTTTCCAGCGATAGGCGGTGTTTCCAGAAGTAGTGTATCCACCGCTAGTACTATGAAATCTTGATAGCGGTGTTTCCAGCGATAGGTTGTATTTCCACCGCAAGTGGAAAGTCTTGCTAGTGGAAAATCGCTTATTGAAAATCTTGCTAAATGGCGATTACAAGCGCATTATGACCACGTTTAATTGGTCATGTAACCACTAACGACTATAATGGGGATAGTTATGAGGTGATTAATGGGCGATTAATCCTCATAATTCCATTTGAGCGGTTGAGTAATGTCCTATAAATAGGATATCGATTATGCATGAAATATACACGAAAACACTAAACACTTATTAGTGAAAGGGTTATTGAATTGTGCCTAATTCTATAAGCGCATTTGGTCTTATCCCAGTAGATATTCGTGTAACCCGGGCATTAGGGTCGAATAGTTTACTTTGGAAAGTGATTATACGATTCAAGTGATATCCGGTAACCACCAAGTGGTATCTCATTCTAGCGACCTTTGTTTTGTTTCTGCTGAGCAGGTTGTTGATTATCTTTACCTATTTCTTTGGGCAACTCACGCCAACAATCAAAGTAAACTATTTTGTGATAATCAATGGCAAGCTGCGCAATGAAACACATGGCTTCAAACTTTGCTAAGGCGGACAAGTTTGAAGGGTGGACTTTAGGAGGTGGCGGAAGAAGATGCACTTCTTCTTTGTCAAGCATGAGTGTGGTCTATGTCTTGACTACTCCAATTCACGATGATTGGGATGATGCTCTGTGAGAGCGGATCGGGAGGAGGAGCAAGTGGGAGAATGATGACTACATATCACGGAGGTCTTATTCGAATGGTATGTCGATTCTTTGTTAGATATTTATCGAACTTTGAATCTTCCAAAGAACTGTGGATTCCTTGGATGCCAAATATATGGTGAGGATGCATCAAGTAAGAAGTTTCTTGTAAGTAATTTCACAAATTATAAAATAGTGATTCAAGACCGGTCATGGAACAATACAATGAACTTCTTGGAATACTTGGAAGGTTTACACAACACCAAATGAACATGGATGAGGCTATCAAAGTCTCTTGTGTCATTGACAAACTCCTCCTTCATGGAAAGATTTCAAGCATACCTTGAAACATATGAAGGAGGAGTTAACTCTTGTTGAGTTGGGCGGTCATGCGCATTGAGGAATCTCTCGGGTGCGGGATAATGACAAGCCAAAAGTAGCAATGCTCTTGGTGCATCTGTTGTCAATATGGTGGAGCATAACAACTCCACCGGTACAATGACAACAAAGGCAAGCGCAAATTTCATGATAACACAAGCGGATCCTAACAAGAAGGCAACACCTACTTGTTGGAAATGTGGCAAGGCCGGTCACATTAAAAGGGACTACAAAGGTGTTAAAGTTGGTGGTAAAGCCAATGGATCGGGCACTAATGGTTCGGGGTGGTGGTTCACCAACTCCTTTGAAAGGTCGAAATATGTTTAATAAGTCTTTTCGGTTTATTATGTTACATATGTATCTGAATCTTTTATGTGCGGGATGATGATGTTGCGTGGTGGGTTGACTACGGTGCAGCAGTTCACGTGTGTAAAGATAGAAGGCGGTTCAAGACTTATGAGTCAGCGAATGATGGTTCTATTCTTCACATGGGAAATGAGTCAACAACCTTGGTGCATAATCGTGGTTGTGTAGATCTTAGGTTTAGTTACGAAAGATTGTAACTTTGTTTAATGTTATTCATGTTCACGATATCGGGAAGAACTTGGTTTCAAGTAGTGTTTTGAATAATCATGGATATAAACAAGTTATTGAATCGATAAATTTGTTCTTTCTAAATGTGGTGTTTTTATTGGTTTTGGTTATTTATGTAATCAAATGTTCGGGCTTAATATTACCACTAACGATGTTATTTGACTTTTGTGACCACATATGATCGGGATGATTCTACCCTTTGGCATGCTAGACTTGGTCATGTTCACTATAAAAGAATGCAAGATATGTCTAGGGATGGTTTAATCCATGCTTTTGACATGGACAACGAAAAGTGTAAAACTTGCATGTTGACCAAGATAACCAAGAAACCCTTTCGGGGTGTTAGTCGTGAGACTAAGATCTTGGAGCTTATTCACGGTGACATGTGTGATTTGCATGCCACTCCTTCTTTGGGGAATAAGTACTGTGACATTTATTGATGATGCTTCTAGATTTTGTTATGTCTATCATTACATACCAAGGATGAAGCATTAGATAAATTCAAAGTGTTTAAAGCGAAGTTGAATTACAACTTGGGTCTTTGATCAAAAGATTAAGGCGATAGGGAGGTGAGTACATGGATACTCGGTACTTCGATCTGTTGGAATAATCCATGAAACGGCGCCTTTATACTCCTCGGCAAAATGGTATTTACGAAAGGAAAAAGCGGTCTTTGAAGGAGATGGTTAATTCCATGTTTTCCAATTCGGGATTGAGTCGAGGTTACGGGGTGAAGCTATGTTAACGACTTGCTATTTGCTAAATAGAGTTCCCAACAAAAGGAACAAGGTTACCCTTATGAACTCGGACTAAAGGAAACCAACTTGAATTATCTCAAGGTGCGGGGTTGTAGGGGTCATTGTAAGACTCACGATCCAAAGCAAAAGACTTTGGGTGAAAGAGGCATTGTTGCATCTTTGTTGGATATCTTGAGCATTCCAAGGTTTTTAGGTTCTATGTTATTGAACCTAATGAATATGTTTCAATTAACTCCATTATTGAATCAAGGGATGCGGACTTTGATGAGAATAGATTCTCATCGGTTCCTAGACCAAGTCGAGAGGATTCCTAATGGAACTCATGACACTTGGTGTATCGAGGTACACGATGATGAACCATCGGTGGTCCACGATGAGGTTGTGGTTCAACAACACGAACACGTGCTCGGGAAGAGCAAAGGGTCGAGGACTCCAAAGTCATTTGGACTGAGTTTCAACTATACTTAGTTGAAGGTACTAGGGATGAGGTCTCGGACCAATACTCCTATTGCTTCATTGTTGAGGATGACCCCAAAACATTTGAAGAAGCAATGAAGTCCCGAGGATATTGCTTTACGGAAAGAAGCAATTAATGATGAGATGGATTCAATCATGGGCAACAACACTTGGGTGTTGGTTGATCTACCACCGAGTTGCAAACCTCGGGTTGCAAATGGATTTTCAAAAGGAAAATGAAGGTAGATGGAACTATTGAAAGTTCAAGGCTAGATTAGTTATTCGGGACTTTAAACAAAAGTCGGGAATATACTATTTTGATACTTATGCCCACATGGCTCGTGTCGATACCATAAGGCTGGCGATTGCTATGGCATCTATTCACAATCTGGTATTCATCGGATGGATGTGAAAGCGACTTTCTTGAATGGTGAATTGGAAGAGGAGGTTTATATGAACCAACCTCGGGGCTTCATCATGCACGGAAATGAAAACAAGGTGTGTAAAGCGATTAAGTCTCTTTATGGACTTAGCGAGCACCTAACAATGGCATCAAAGTTTGATGAAGTGGTTACGTCTAGTGGTTATGTTCTTAACCAAGGCGACAAATGTGTATATAGCAAATTTGATGAATCGGTAAAGGAGTCATCATTTGTCTATATGTTGATGACATGTTGATCTTTGGCGACCAAAATCGAGTTGACGACAAAGGAATTTTTGTCATCAAGGTTCTCCATGAAAGACACGGGGGAGGCGATGTTATCCTTGGTATAAGGATTAAACATGAAAGTAATAAATTTCTATTTCTCGGTCTCATTATATTGAGAAGGTCTTGAGGAAATTCAATTACTTTGATTGTACTCGATGGTACACCTATGGATACTGTGAGAAGGCGATGCCTAATCATGGCAAAGTTGTATCTCAACTTGAGTATTCTAGGGTAATTGGTCGCTGATGTATGCCATGACTTGTACAAGACGACATTGGTTTTGCGGTGGGAAAATTGAGCGGTATACTAGTAATCCTAGTGCTCATCAGCGAGCGATTCGGAGAGTATGCTGAAGTATTTGAAGAGAACTATGGATTATAGTCTCTCATATCACGCTACCCATCGATGTTGGAAGGTTACACCGATGCAAGTTGGATCGATAACATGAAGACAACTCGTCTACCGATGGTGGTTATTCCTACTTGGTGGTGGTGCAATTTCTTGGGCGTCGAAGCAAACTTGCATCACCGGTTCAACAATGGAATCTGAATTTGTGGCTCTAGCATTTCTTTGGTAAAGAAGTTTGAATGGTTGAAAAACTTGCTTCTTGAGATTCCATTGTGGCTAAACCTATAGCACCTATTTCTATCCGGTGTGATAGTGCGGCTCCATTGGCTAAGGCTTATAGCCGGATGTACAATGGTAAGTCTAGACACTTAGGTGTCGAGACATAGCATGATTCGTGAGCTTATCATGAATGGGGTGGTATCTATAGAGTTTGTGAGATCTCAGCGAACTTAGGCGATCACTTGGCGAAGGTGCGGCTAGAGACTTGGTTATCTGATCGCTAAAGGGATGGGTTTAAGTCCAACTTAGTCATTGAATTCTAGGACACTGACTCCTCACGAGGAAACTCGGGAGGCGAGTTCAATGTGGAAAGGCGAACATTCGATTGGTGGAGCATATGTTTTATTTACATCCCAAGGTTGTGCTCGAACTCTTTGAAAGGAGGATGAAGTCTTTACTTCTCAATGGTTAATTTTCTTTGAAAAAGTGCTTGGCGGGAGCATGACTAAAGAGGAACCACCTATGTAAATGTTGAAGTTTTGCCGCTTCAAGAAGCTTTGGACTTTAGCTTTTACAACATTTATGAATTTGGATATGGACACATGGCTTGTATAGTGTCGGGAGCTTTTAAGTGTTTGTAAACTTGTGTGTATTTTATCTTGAGTATTCAAATGGGTTGAAGGGTTCAATTCTTAGAACACCACGATTCTCGAATATTTGAGCGTGTAATTTACTAAGATGGAAATTCAATCCTCGGGACATTTTCGTTTATGCACATGTTTTGTTTAATGGTTGTTTTCATGCAAAGAAAGTGAACTAAATTTGGGGAGGATTGTTGGAAAATTTAGTGCACTTGTGGGATTAGTTCACACCTTGTAATGGGTTAGGAGGTGCAGTGTACACCCATGGGTCCATGAACACCGACTCTTATAGTGGTTTGTATTAGTAGTTCTTGAGGAAAGTCTTGCTTGTGAAATCTTGCTTGTGGAAGAAATCTTGCTTGTGGAAAATCTTGCTTGTGGTTTTCAGCGATGGCGATGTTTCCACCGAATTAGTGTATCATTGCTAGTACTATGAAATCTTGATAGCGGTGTTTCCATCGATAGGTTGTATTTCCACTGCAAGTGGAAAATCTTGCTAGTGGAAAATCTTGCTTATTGAAATCTTGATAAATGGCGATTCAAGCGCATTATGACCACGTTTAATTGGTCATGTAACCACTAACTGACTATAATGGGGATAGTTATGAAGTGATTAATGGGCGATTAATCATCATAATTCCATTTGAGCGGTTGAGGTAATGTCCTATAAATAGGATATCGATTATGCATGAAATATACACGAAAAACACTAAACACTTATTAGTGAAAGGGTTATTGAATTGTGCTAATTCTATAAGCTGCATTTGGTCTTATCCAAGTAGATATTCGTGTAACTCGGGCATTAGGGTGAATAGTTTCTTTGGAAAGTGATTACTGCGATTCAAGTGATATCCGGTAACCACCAGTGGTATCATTCTTCTTGACCTTTGTTTTGTTTCTGTTGAACAATTGTTGATTATCTTTACCCTGCTGCTGGGCAACTCACGCCAACACCCAACATCTAGGGGAAGGCCGGTATAATGTGGCGCTTTTACTGGAAGTCATAGTCATAGTGTCATACACTGTAATAACAACCTGCCGAAAAGCACAATCAAGCAATTAAGCGGTCTAACTAATAACATCCCATTTGATTAAGGTGTTACAATCAAGTCAAATACATCAAACGCTTATAAAAAGTAACAAACAAAATCAAAGGCCATTAGTTGTTCATTATCGAAGATCTATACGTTGCAAAAAAATGTGATCTAATGAACCACTCACTTTGAATGGTGGTTCTAGCATATGATTACATCATTGGTTGTTTTGTTTGTGAATAATTCAATATTTCTCAGGGATAAGAGTTTGTCCAATGAACTGAAATTGCCACCTTTAATGATTGCAAAATAATCATGTAAATTTTATTCAGGTACGTGTTTGCCGATCATGAAACTAGTCAGGTTCCATTAGAAGTGCCAAGAAGTGAGCTGATGAACTTGCAAATTAGAATATTAGGTTGTGGGACATCTAACATCATCAATACATAAAGGTGTGTATACAGCATTTTTATCTTCATTTAGTATTCTTATTAGCCTACGGAATGCTAACTCAACCACTCTGTATTTGATCAGAGCTGTCAACCAGTGCCATTCAACGGCTTTTTTGCACAGGTATGTTGCCAAAACTTTTTTCGATATTATGTACAAAACGATTTTATGTAATCTCCATTATAGGTGTCAAACTTGACTTCTTTACTAACGAATGAGTCGATATGGGTTATGTTTATTTACAACGGGTAAAAGAGATAGAATCAAACAACGGTTTGGACGGTTAGATGGTGGAAAGACATCCGCAGTTAGTGTCTTTAAATGGACAAAAAATGTCTTGGCACCTTTAAATTTCTGTTGAAAAAGCTAGTAGATGACTATCTTCCTGATGGTTCGTGGGAGGGCCTAGCAGTCTCCTTAAACTTTTGAAATAAACAATTTTTGTTAGAAAATTTATTCAGAATATCGTATACATAGGTTGCTAGAATCAGAATTACTGCTAAGTTTCATATACCCATGTGGGCCCGCCATCAGACCGCTACTAGGGAACTTACCCATGAGCCTTGGTTGTTTATTCGGAGTCCATGGCCTAATGCTGTGGGGTCTTACTTGGAAGACTGGACTCTGAAGGAAAACCAATGATAGATGATAACGGCTTCCTACTGCTACTGAAATGGTTGATCTGCATCTTTTGGCGACGATGCCTCTTAGGGCCAATCCAGATAGTACATTATTGGCAATCAAAAGCAAGTATATAAAGATTTCCCATGTTGAGTTTATACAGTTGTTACCGATACTTAATCTTACAGTGTCAAGATCCATATGGCTGTTAACGGTTTTTATATACCGTGCTCTCTTCTGAAACAAAATTAAATAAAAATACAATGTCCTTTGAGGTCAGCAGACAAAAAACCAGTATGTTCGAGTTTATTGGTCAACAGACAGAACTGCGTATAATAGATTAACACGGGTTCTGTGCGTCTCGGAAATTGCAATTTCACAATAACAATGGAGTATACCAGATATGTATTTTTGACCCAGTTACATATGAATGGATCGATTTGGATCATTTAAATCTCACATGTTCTTCGTTTGTGAAAACCGAAATTGGAAAAAACTCATTTGGTGTATTTTAGATGCATAAAACCTCCTAAACCAAATTATTCTAAAATTTGACCTTTAATAAAAAGTTTATATCTTTTTAATACTTGAGAGTTGAGAGTTGGTACCAATCTGATCCCACCCATACCAAAAAAATACACATTTCGACCTATTACCCAACTGACCCATTTTGCCACCTCTTATAATTTTCAAAGAAAAGCGGGCATTGGTTATAAATATCTCGATAGGTATAAATGTATAGAAACCAACCACTACCTGACATTCTGTAACGAAATTATAAATCTCCACCAAACCGTTACTTTGTGGGCCCCTACACGACTCTCCATCCTGCAGACCTGCACTCAATGATTGCACGAAAACAACCGCTTGTTGAAGTATCGTTCCTTTGAATCGCGCTAATAAAAGCTTTGACTTATACTAATGTTTCATTATACCCTAAACATGTACTACATATCAAGACAAACATAAAGATGTCAGGTCGGCTCTCTAGGACTAGTAGCACATCCTTGCTACTTGCATCTTCCATACTCTCTACAACTAGAAAGATGGGCAACTTGTTTTGATTCATAACAAGCAGTTTCTGGTAATGACAGCAGGATAAGAAATTAGTTCCGATGCAATATTAAGTGTCCCTTGTATTTATCTAAAGAAATTCTATGATATCAATGTTAATTTCTATAAAAACATGTACATTGCATACGCGGAGGAAGGGTTGCAGTCCCCTCACAATATTTTCCCTTAACGTATTTTTGTTGTGTTTTACATGATGAAAAATACACATAAGATAGCTCCGCTAAGCAGTGATCTCACACGCTTATAATTTCAGTGAATTCAGAGTACAAGTTCACCGTTATCATGGGCATTGAATATTTCAGTTTGATATAAGTAGTAGTTTTTTGCCTAGACTTGAATCCGGTTATCTTCTAAATCTAAGCTCATCCTTATCACTGAATCTCAGCTCTAACAAGAACCCAATTCCCATCATGAATTTAAGTAAAAACAGTAGGTTTAAACTAGAGAATTGGTTAAGGGCCGCGCGAACGCAGGCCCCCACAGCAACAAATTACGATGTAGACTCGACCACTTGGGCCGATCTTAGGGTAGCACCCCTCCTAAGTGCAATGGAGGTCACTAACCTAGGCCATGGGCCTTTTTGATCACCCATTGACCCCATCCAGGTAAGTACTTAATCCGGTTCCTTCTTTCCCATTTTATACACCTCCACCTCCTTTAACTTTCCTCTCTAAGCCGATGTGGGATGCTGGGATGTCCTCAATATGTTCACTTTTCTTGCTTGAAGTGATGTAAGCCTACATGTTTGGAGTTATTCATCTCAAAGAAATTGGCTTAATGATCTCGGCGAATTTTGGTAAGTAACAAGAGCTTGTAACACAAAAAAAGAATCAATCCCGAGACCAGGAAATGTATTTACAAACACTCTGAATCAAGCATATGTGGTTCAGAATGTTAATTGATACTGTAATTACCAACTAAACAAGAACTTAAGATGATTCGAGTTTGAGACCACCAAATACATTTATGTGCACGTCTTTATTTACATTATACTTCCATTTACCTCCATCCCATAGCTGCCGTTCACCACACTCTATTGTCTTATATATTTTTGTTGTGTTTTACGTGAGTTTATAACACCTCCTTACACCAAGTCACCAATTTGCAATCTCTTATCGCAAGAGAACATGGTAATAACTCAACAACCGTGGGGGTTTCCTTGCAACATTTGGTGTTTCACTTTAATATCGTGACACTCTCCTTGCTTTGTGGTTTGAGCTCCTTACACCAAGTCACCAATTTGCAATCTCTTATCGCAAGAGAACATGGTAATAACTCAACAACCGTGGGGGTTTCCTTGCAACATTTGGTGTTTCACTTTAATATCGTGACACTCTCCTTGCTTTGTGGTTTGAGAACCTATCATGCTCCACGCCGATCCACATTCCCTCTTTCTTAGCCCACGTCTAGCCTGAGGTCTAATGGAGGTGTAATGTGGCGCTATCACTAGAAGTTTTACATTTTGTTCGGCAACAACCAGCCGAAAAATACCACCAAACATGGGGTCTGTATAAGTAGCTATTAGCAACATCTCAAAGATCTTAAACTTCTAACGAGGAGACGATTTTTATACTTGCAACGTAGCCATCAGTTGGTCATTATCGAAGAACCATGCTTTGTGAAAGATGTGATATAATCAACCGTTCACTTGATGTGATGATGATTGTAGCATATTAATGTGAATAACTAGATGTCTCTATGTGATGGTTTACATCACGATACTAATGGGGTATTTTTTACAGAGAATGTAGCATTTTATCTTTATTATTTAATCATAAAATGGCAAACATAGAATGTCAAAAATATTATAAATAAAATGTCAAACATAGAACGACAACGACGTGAATACATTTTTGTAACTTACACTCATTTTTACCATTTCTTCTTTAATTTTATAAGCATTTGTTTTCCAACATATCTCATTCGTGACATTTTCCTATTAGCTTCATATTATTCTTATAGGAAAACATCATTTTTGTTATGTAATTCGTGACTTTTTTTCTTACAGGTTTTATAATAATTTTGGAAAACCTATAGGAAAGCGTCACAAATTACAGAACAAAATGACATTACGTCTTCCTATAGGTTTTGATAGAAAACAATAGGTTACATATTACTCCTTTATCTTTGTATTGTGAAAATGAAAGCAATGTACTAGGTAATTTCGTAATAAATGGATATATCATGCTTTTTGTTGCCTTTACCATCAATGTAACTTTGGTGATTAATCTTTTTGTAGTTCGTATACGCGCATAAACGTGAAATAGACCATCACATTCTTTGAACTACGAGAAAATATTGTTTCGATGTCAACAATATGTATTTAAGTACTAGTAGGGTCTCGCATGATGCTGCTGCAGATATCATGTAATTTAATTTTTTTTCGGCTAATAATTTATTTTATTTATACGTTTTTTTGGCAATAGCTTTACTGATTATTTTGTTCATTTAGGGTGTATAAGAAATGGCAAAATTTTGGTGAAACTTTGCTTAGTTTGTATTTTTTTTTTTTTTTTTCTTTTTTTTAATAGCTTGCTTGGATTGTGCAATGTGTTCTAGTTAATTATATTTTTTAATGAAAGGAGGTTTTTAAAATATCATTAATTAACAGCTTGCATAACTTGTACTGTGTATTTTAATACTTGTATTTATTATCAAATGAGTGTTTTAAAAATGTATATTATTTATGCATCAATGATATTAAAATACATTTAATAGAGGAAAAGGGCTTGCATGACTTGTCATGGTGCATATTAAAATGTATTACTTATAATTAAGACATTTAATAGAGAAAAGGGCTTGCATGGCTTGTATATGATGCATACTAAATTGTATTAGTTAAAATTAAGACATTTAATGAATGAAGATGTCTTCCTCCATTATAAGATTAGCAAGATGAATATATCAAGCAAATGAGACATAACGAAAATCAACATATCGGATTTTAACTTATTATCGCATATAGTGTTAAATTGTAGAAGTGTAAACCACAGTGTAACTTTGGTTTCGGCTTCTCTTTTCGTAAAAATAAAAAATTCTGTTTTGGTTTGGTTTTTTTTTGAAAAACCGAATTGATCTGCACCATGCCCACCTTTGAACTACAAGAAATTGTTTCCATATCAAACACCGTTTAATTCATAATTACGAAACCATAACTTCTTTATCACTTTAAAAGATTTAACTTCGTTATCATTTATAGATCAAAACCATACAAAACTATAACTTCAACTAATCTACTAGAAAACACATGGAAACAAAACTATAACTTGAACTAATCTACTAGAAAACACATGGAAACAAAACTAGTGACGGGCAGTGAATTTCACCCACATTCCACACATAAACTTGTTCAAAAGTACATGTTGAGACCCCAGGTGCAAAAGCTTCAAGGGCTACCCTAACATTATACAAAATCGAAGAGAAAGACCACAAAAAGATGCCAACAAAGTGACTCAAAGAGAAGCTTATACACGAGAAAGAGCGTTTGGCCATTTGGGAGATAAGGGAACCACCGAACTAGGTAAATGAACAGCCGCTGGGATTTTCTTGCAGTAATGTTGTTGTGCACTTTTATATATTTGGACAGTCTACTTGCTTTGGTTAGACTTCCCATCATAGTCCGTATCCCTGTTTCTTAGCCCATGTCCAGCGTAAGATCAACCCAGGATGTAAAATATGGTATCTTTGTTGGAAGTTATACAATTTAATAACAACCTGCACGAAAAGGCAATCAAACATGCGGTTGAATATGAGTAGAACTGTTGAAAGCGTAATGGCGATGTTATAACCCATTAAGCTTTTGCACATTTTCTTGAATCCATAAGAATATAATAAATCGTTGAAAGCGTAACGATGATGTCACCATTCGAGTCAAGCCGGCAAAAGATGGAGACTCGTTATTTGTAAAATAGCATGTACAACAAATACATAACGAAACATCATAGCTTAAAAATACATAACGAAACATCATAGATTCATAACTTAAACAAAAAAAAACTTGTTTTCGAGCTTAGGCTAGTCTTATTTTAAGAGCCTAGACTCTATAATGAAACATCATAGCTTAAAAATACATTTTAAGACCGTATACTCTATAACTAAATAGCATAGCTTAAAAATACATAACAAACCATCATAGCTTAAACAAAAAAACGGGTTCTTCGAACTTAGGGTAGTCTATTTTTAAGAGCCAACACTCTATAACAAAACATCATAGCTTAAAAATACATAACAAGACATCATAGCTCGCGCAGGGACGGGATCAGAACCAAATATGACCGGGTGCACAAATTTTTTGAAATCGTAATATAGATTCACATTTCGATGGACCGAATACATTTAAGAAAAAATGATGTTTTTTTTTGTTTTTTTTTTATAACACCGCATCGAAAAAACCCATAGGGGTCCTGAACACCATGGAACAACCCCCCCTCCGGTTTAGGTCCTGCATGCGCTTAAATGAAGAAAAAAAAACCGTTTTTAGAGTTTGGGCTAGTCTTATTCTAAGACCCTACACTCTATTACGAAACATCATAGCTTTAAAAAAACATGTTGAAAAACTGACTTAAACTTTAATTGTTTGGTAAAATTGGAATTTTGTTTGACTCTTCCTACAAGTTTGTTTGAAATTAGGAAACTAATCTATGACGGTTAGTTTTGCAAGATTGATAACGTTAGTTTTCTTTATACCTTTTGAATTTGTGTTTGGTACCTTTTGAATTAGAGTTTGGTACCTTTGAATTATATATTTATGTTTGGTATCTTTGAATTTAGTTTTGTATTTGGTTTGCTAATTTTGAATAAAGCTTTCACTTTGTTTGTTCGAATTTTGTTATTTGTTTCATTTACCAACAAGTGATATCGGTAGGCTAAAGATGAAGAAAAGAAGAAGAAAACAGTTAAGCTTAGGGTTCGTTTGTTTTGGAATTTGCTTGAAGAATTCGTTTGAAAACATGGAAATCGTTTGGATCGATTGCTATCTTTGAATCGTTTGCTTGTTTGGAATCTGTTTTTGGTCGACCGTTTGGATATATCAGGTCTTGGATGGAGCATATGGTATTGGTTTTGTTATAGTTTGGCCTTGTTCAAAATTGGGCTTTGATTTGGTTTACAATCCGCATAGGATTTTGGTTACAAATTGTTTGCATCATTTTGAAGTATTTGATAAAGTTTACCTTTGTTGTAGTTCGTTTGTGTTTGTAAGTTTTGGGGTTTTTTGTTTGGAAGTTTGTAGTTTGGTACTCCAATTTGGATTGTTTGGTTGTTTGAACTTGGACCGTAATATTTATTAAATAAGCGAGTCATAAGAGCTATTATCCGTATCATATTTGGGGCGTTTGAATTATTAGAGTCCATTCGTCAAGTTATTTAATAACTTGTATTGTTTTGATACTTGGATAATAAGTTTGAATTTGGACCATAATTCTTATTACATGAGTGTGTCATTAGAATTAGAATTTCGGTATTTGGAATTTGAAGATCGATTTGACATTTGAAGACTTAATTATTACCGGTCGTTTGGAATTTGTTCGATTGTTGGAAATTTATTAGTTTGTAAATTTCTGGATCTTCACTTGTCGGACTTTTGAAGTTGGTTGCCTGGATTTGATTGTTTTTGTTGAAGATTGTTTGAGCCGATTTGTTTGTTTGGTTAATCGTTTTGAATTTTTCGGTTCACATTTGATTGTTCGTTTTGAAGTTATCGACATTTGCTTTGGATCAATTTTATTTTGGATTGCTTTCGGGAATCGATCGTTTGATTTGAATTTGTCCAGTATTGCTAGCGTTTGGAACTTTGAATTTGGTTTCAAGCATGTTAATACAAATAAGCCGTAAAAACGTTTATTTATATTTTACGATCTTCTAATGTTTTGTCGATAACAAAAGTAAAATCATATTAACGAAACAAATAAAATACGTAAATGGTTTGAACTAATAGTTTTCTAACATATTCATTTTTCACATAAAACACTAAAACAAGTATAAGTGATTTTATGATCTAGATATATATGTACAACAACTAGTGTTTACATATTGGCTTAACAAGTATAAGTGATTTTATAATCTAGATATATATGTACAACAACTAGTGTTTACATATTGAGTTAACATATACTTAAGCTAAGTATACTAAAATGGGTAAAACAAGTATATACTAAAATGGGTAAAAAACAAGTATATACTAAATAGATAAAACTAGCAAATGGTTTTGACCCATAACCCATGGTTTTATATATACCACTTATACAAGTTCAATGTATCCTTAAGGTACATTGTATCTAGAAAGAAACCATGGATCAACCCATAACCCATGACCCATGACTCATAACCAAAAATACCCATGGGTAAAGGGCGTTCCACGGATCCCTAGCTTTGTGCTAGCGGATCCCAGTGGAAGGATCCGTGGGATCCGTGGGAGCAGTGAGAAATTTGCCTATAAATAGTGAGCCATTTCTTCATTATTACTTACCCTTTCAATCCTCTTTCTAACACACTTTCTCCCACAGAGTTAGATCTCACTAACTTTAGATCCAAGAGATCTATGTTTGTAGTATTGTTTTGTGTGATCTTTTAGGTTCCTCTTAAAGGCAAGATCACCACCTTTGAAGTCGAGCAAGCTCAAGTCCATGAGTTGCTATGCTTCCTCATCATCAAGGCTCTGAAGTCCTCTTGTTGATGATTCCTTTCTTTCTTCAAAGAAGTGTAGTGTTGAAGACATTAGTGAAAGATGTCTCGAGTGTCAAGGCGAAGATATTAGTGAAGGGTATCTATCGTCCATAAGATAAGCACTTGTGGTAGGTGCTTAGAAGTCAAAGACAAAGAAGCATTAGTGAAAGGTGCTTAAAAGTCAAGACAAGAAAGCACTAGTGAAGGTGCTTAGAAGTGAAAACACAAGACATTAGTGAAAGGTGTCTTGTAGATCTAGTCAAAGGCATTAGTGAAGGTGCGTAGATGTCAATCGATATGGTGTGTTTCGATGTACAAGATAGACTAGTATAGGATCAAGGATATTGATATCCTTGATGATGTTGTAAAGGTAGATCTCCTGGGATTAGTCGTTGGTGTAGTGTGGTAGTAGTTCCTCCATTGCAATGGAACTAGGTGCTTAACCTAGTACCTAATAAAGGGTAGGCGACGTTGTGAAGGTGTAGTTCACCTAAGGTGTGAAAGAACTAGGTACTTAGCCTAGTACCTTATAAAGGGTAGGCGACGTTGTGTAGGGTGGTTCACCTTGGTGTGAAAGAACCGGTGGTTAGCTAATCTTGGGAAAAGAGTAGGCGGCGTTGTGAAGGCTCCGCCATAAGGAGCTTGGTGTAGTGATTACGAACTCGAGTAGGTGACTCGGGGGTGGAGTAGGCGAAGGTGACCTTGTAGCAGAACCACTATAAATACTTGCGTCGTGGTTTTGTGCTTCTTACCATTTTCTTTCATTACATATCTTCTATATGCTTGCTTATCAACATCCAACACACACAACCAAATAAATTGATATAAGTCAATCTAAATAGATTAAAAAGAAGTTTTAATTGGTAAAACTATTCAACCCCCCCCCCCCCTTCTAGTTTTCCACAAAGCAGGTGGAGGAGTTTAAGTCATGTAGAGATTGTTGAAAAAATGACTTAAACTTTAAGGGTTGTTTGGTAAATTTGGTATTTTGTTTGACTTGTCCTACAAGTTTGTTTAGAATTAGGAAACTAATCTATGACGGTTAGTTTTGCCTATAAAAAAATATTGATAATATAGTTTTCTTGTATCTTTTGAATTTGTGTTTAGTACATTTTGAATTAGAGTTTGGTACATTTGAATTATATATTTGTGTTTGGTATATTGGAATTTAATTTTGTATTTGGTTTGGTAATTATGAATAAAATTTCCGCTTCGTTTGTTTGAATTTTGTTATTTGTTTCGTTCTTTGTATTACCAACAAAAAATAACGAAATAAACGAAACATCATAGCTTAAAAATACATAAAGAAACATCATAGTTAAACAAAAAAACCGAAACATCATAACTTAAAAATACATAACATGATAGCTTGTGCAAAAAGGGTCAGTTTTGGAGGGTAGGCTAGCCTTATTAAAAGTCTAGTCTCTAAAACCAACCTCGCTACAATTGTAGATTATTAAGTTTATATTGACTTGTGAGAGTTATTTTTGGACGATGTGGGATTCATTATGTATTTATAACAAATAAACTACTGTATATTATTAGTTGGGAGCACTTTGGCCCTACGAATTTATAAAACCTCCCATAAAGCAATTTGCAATCTCTTATTGTAAGAGAACATGTTAATAATCCTGCAAATGAGGGGGGTTTCTTGCAACAATTTGGTGATGCACTTTCATCTCTATGACAGTCTCCTTGCTTTGTGGAATTGTGGTTTGAGAACCTATCGTACTCCACTCCGACTCATATGACCTCTTTCTTTGCCCATGTCCAACCCAACATCTAGGGGAAGGCCGGTATAATGTGGCGCTTTTAATGGAAGTCATACACTGTAATAACAACCTGCCGAAAAGCACAATCAAGCAATTAAGCGGTCTAACTAATAATATCCCATTTGATTAAGGTGTTACAATCGAGTCAAATACATCAAACGCTTATAAAAAGTAACAAACAAAATCAAAGGCCATTAGTTGTTCATTATCGAAGATCTATACGTTGCAAAAAATG